>CAJUYG010002951.1:0-25302 GCA_910591675.1 Galerucella calmariensis
TGTTCGTGTGGCAGGAGCCACGTGAAGGAAGAAAACGCGTTACAAATGTATTTGTTGAAGTTCTTGTTTTTTATAATAAATGATAATTATTAATTAAATGATTCTTGTTAATCGGAGTAGGAAAATATTGTATGCAACTTTCATGTAATGGCCATTAATACATACTCGCATATTATATACGAAACTCGTCTGCGGCTCGTTTTGTATCCAACAACATGCTCGTGTCTTGATGGCTATCATTACATGATCGTTGCATAAAATACTATTATTTTATGACATTCTAACGATATGATAGTCTACTAGAAATGGAATCCAGTGAAGTGCACGTTCCAGGAACGGTTTTTATTGGGATAGCGCTTTTTTTCGCTTATTTTGGAAATGTTGTTTGTTATTTTTGTTTTCAAAATATGTATGACTCAGTTTGGTGATTTTGTGTATTGAAGTGTGTATCGATTAACAACTATTCCCATGATAAATCATAAGAAAACCTGGATAAAAACTTATGATGCTATCCTGATAACGCAGGTAATTGATTATTGGAAATTTCTCTTTCTAACATTGGTAACCAAATTTGACTACATTCGGCTGAAATACTAGCTACACATTTATCTGCATTTCGTTGTATTAAAGCACTTTCTTTGATTTTTCGTCTTTTATTATTGGGCTCTTTCAATATTATTTTTGTCGAATCCCATTGAATTTTATGCCCCTCTTCCCAAGCATGTTTACAAATACCTGACTTAAAGAACTCCCTATTCCCTATCTTTGATATATTTTTTATGTTCACTTATTCGGACTTTCAATGGTCTAGATGTTTCACCTAAATAGAATTTGTCGCATTCACAAGATCTGCAATTTTTTGAAGATTGTTCATCATTTTTTGTTTTCGTTTTTGTTAAGATAGATCTCAAAGTATTGTTAGATTTAAAGCTGGTTCGAATATTGGATTGATTACCAATTTTCTCAATTCTTTCTGATAAACATTTTTCAGTAGAGTTTTCTCCTTTGTGAAATGATTATCATTAGAACAAATGATTTTGGCCATATCGTATAAAGATTTTACTACCCCTTTTTTAACGCTTATAGCATAATTTGATTCAGAATTCAAATACCTATTAGTGTGTGTTGGCTTACGATAAACACTTGTTTCATACCCTGTAGGTGTTTTATTGATAATAATATCCAAAAATGGTAGAAAATTGTTATTTTAAATTTAAATTTCAAATTTTATAGATTTTTCTCCTTAAGGGTACCTATTTACAAATGAAGCCAATAAAAAAAAAATTTATAAAAAAATTTATTATTAAATTATTTATATTTGAAGAGCACACGGGAAAAACGATGAATGTCCAAAAACAATAAATTTTCAGGAGAGCGTTTTTTAATCAAAATTCGAGTTATTAGCAAGTCGGTTATGTATTTTTATCAAGTGAAAAAAAACAACCCCTCCGTATATGTTATCCTATTTATGTAAATGCGTTTTTCGGTTATCAGACCTGTCAATCTAAAGATATCCCTCGAAATACATTATGATTACATATTATGTCTGGGAAAAATGATGAAAGTCCAATTTTTGTAAGAAATTTATTGGCAGTTCTTATAATAATAATATTCTGGCCACCTTATCCTAACTCAACCTATGAATAATATTCTTGTTTGGGCGGTAAATGAAGAACTTGAAGAACTTTGTAGTGTCAAATTTTGCCATAGACAAGGTACCAAACCTAAAAGTGATGCAACAATTAATACAATATTTCAATTTTATTTTTTCAGACATCACATACCCTGATTAATAAATCTAGAAGTCTGAATGCATGCTCAAAATAAATTATTTGTGGGGTAAATTCAAGAGGAACTGCTGTGACTGCTCGCTGCAATATTTTGATAACTTCCTGATATCTCCATATTTTTCTTTAGACAACGGCAGTAAGTCTAGGAAAATAAAAATATTTATACAAACTTGGTTGAACTATAAAAATAACGTACCTTTATACAGCTTTTCCGGTAGACTAAATTCGCCACTTTGGTTGTGTTTCTAAGGACTGATAGGCGGACCCTCATCATTTTTTCAAATTACGGATGGACTTTCATCGTTTTTCCCGAGTGTGTGTATTGTGTTCATGCATTTTTCTACGTGACTGTTATCGATATTCCCGTTTATTTCGGTACCAGAAGATGCAGCTTTTTACAAGGAATAATATTATGCATTGAAATGAATTTGGCAAAAAATGGACTTTCATCGTTTTTCCCGTGTGCTCGATTCATTTATTAAAAATTCATTTAGAGATACTAAGTCATAAGGCCATATTGCAAAAATGTCGTCTACATATCTCCACCAGACAATTGGTTTTAATTTTTGATTATTCACTATTTTGGCTTCAAAATGTTCCATGAAAATATTTGATAGAATTGGTGAGAGGCAAGAGCCCATGGCAAGACCAAAATTCTGTTCATAAAAATCATTATTGAACTGAAAATATGTTTTTGTTATACATAATTTTAATAATTCTATTATTGCTGCTACGCTCAATTTGGTCCTTTCTTATGATTTATCATTGGAATAGTTGTTAATCGATACACACTTCAATACACAAAATCACCAAACTGAATCATACATATTTTGTAAACAAAAATAATCATACACAAAAAAGTAACAACAAACGCGTTTTATTAACAACATTTCCAAAATAAGTGAAAAAAGCGCTATCTTTTAGGCTATCAAAAAGTTATGGATCTTATGCGAGAAAAAATGTATGACCACAATGGTGATTTTTATTTTAATTAACAGTTTTTAATACATAAAACTGGCATAAAAATTGTACAAGGTGTCCCAAATTGGTGTGTTTTTCGTAAACTAGAGGAGATAGAAAAAAAACAGTTAAGATGTTATGACTTCTTTTTTTTTAAGTAACGATAGCCCAGTTAAATCTTTAGTAACTCCCTGCAGTTGGAAGATACAGGACGATTATTGAAAACTGTCGAAAACTACAAGGTACTATAACTTCTTGATTAAGAAAAATATAAAAAAACGTTATAAAAACTTTTCATAGATATTATATTTAAGAGTCCAGTGGGGGGCTCACTAATGCAATATAATGCCAACTCATGTTACTTCAAATGGGACTCCCTGTATATTTTGACTTTTTTCGTTTCCTGTTCTAATTCTCATTCACCTAATTTGCATATATTATATATCTATTTCCAATGATCCAGTGCAAATGAATTTTAATCAATAAAATTTTTCGTTTCAATAATCTCCAATGAATAGAGCGCATTATGGGCAGGTGCTCCATCTTGTTGGAACCAAAATGTGTCCCTATCAGCCAACACTTCTTCCTCCAAATAGATTTAATCAGGCTATCGTTACTTTAACAAAAAAGGAGTCATAACATCTTAACTGCTTTTCTTCTATATCTTCTAGTTCACGAGATACACTGCAAAACCCACCAATTTGGGATGTGAGGAATGGAATGTGGGAATGTGAGTGCATTCTAGTCGCTCTCTAGTCGCTATACTCCGAAAACGGTTGTAGATAATTTTACAAGGAACAATTTTTATAATGGCTGCTATTGACCTTCGAGCAATAGGTGATGGGATGTTTGGGGAAAACCGATTTCCGTTACCTTTTGACTTTTACAACTTTCTTAGCCGAAGCGATATCGATGTCGATTCTTCACATCTTCATTACAACACCGTCATAAAGATGAATAATAAAATCCAGCTCAATAGGAGTTTCTCCGCAGATTGGGATTTAAAATGCCTAAATTGACTGGACTAATGCTCTGAACTGTTAAATTGCGCTTTTCTCGAGAACGGATGAAAATATCGTGTTTAAAAAGGAGTAGGTACCAATATTACGTAGAAAATATGTTTGTCATATTTTCCAATAAAAATCGCCTGAAAATTTCGTCAAAAAAAGTTACTAGTCGATTTCATCATTGGAAATCCTTCATGTGGCGCCCCCTGTAACAAAATGTGAAATAGTGAATGAAATAATATTCTTTGTTTGAAATTATGCTACTGTACCGATTTTAATAACAATCGATAAATATACAGTGAAACTATTAGCAAAAAACGAAAAAAAAAATTCCACTTTAATTCCCTTTTTTGCGCGATCGATCTTTTTTGTTGATTTACAGCATTGGTTGTCAGGACGGTAGGTTGTGTTTACTGTTTACTAAGTGATTTACTCACCGTTAAGACGTCGGTAAGTAAATTACTTACCGACGTCTTAGCCCTACATACATTTAAGTGGTCCTAAATATAGTATATTAAGTATTAAGAACGGTAAGGGTCATTTACCTGTCGACAGCAATGTTTGGAGGCTGAGCGTAGCGAAGCTTCTGTTCGGTTCTGTTCATTAAAAAATATAAATCTTATTTTTTGTTGTTCCTTTTGTGTAATGAATAAAGTAATATATTATTTAGGACCACCTAAATGTATGTAGGGCTAAGACGTCGGTAAGTAAATCACTTACCGACGGGTTGGACTAAGAAACCAGTAAACACAACCTACCGTCCTGACAACCGATGCTGTAAATAAACAAAAAAGATCGATCGCGCAAAAATATATTAATAAATTCATGACACAAAAGGAACAAAAAATAAGAATTTTCATATTTTTTTTAATGAACAGAACCGAACAGAACGATATAAAAAGTAATAAATAGCATAGAAACAATTTCACCAAAATGCAAATTATATTTTGAACTCATCGAGAAGTATTAATGTCACTTTTGACATTTCGTTAATTTCAAAGAAATTTGAACTATTTTATTCGAAAGTTATTTCAATAGAATCTCGCAAAAAAGGTATAAGCATCTCGAACGTTAAGGGTAATACCGGTCTCCAGCAAAATTGCTGTCGACCGGTAAACAACCCTTACCGTTCTTAATACTTAAAATATACTATATAATTTTCCACAGCAATATTCTATTGTGGCAAGTTCGGTCCTATTGCCATATCTTGATCCAAACAATCTGCTCTTAGCCTATTCCATTAGTATGACCCACCCTGTATAATTCGCTATAATAATGTAATTTTAATAAAGCCTGTCTATCTCCAAAACGTCATGTTAATACAGCAACCACTACGTTTGTAAATACAAGGTGTATCATCAAAAATGAAATATCTATAACAGCTTTTTGTGACATAGTTTCTGTTGGTATTAATGATAAAATTAATATTGTCAAGCCTGTGAGCTTGAATCTCAAGATACTTGACAAGTGATGTTTAGAAGTTAAGTAGACTCACACATGTTGTGACATATTGAAATATTAAACAGGTTATGGGCTCCCGCCAAGATTTCGGCCTTTTTTACGTACAATAATTGAGTAATAAATTGTAATTAGCGACGATGTATAAAGCAGTTGATGTGAACACAATCACTAAGTTCGACGGTAGGAGCCAAATGAAGTGTGCCCTAAAAGCAAAAGGTATTTATGACCACGTGGATGGCACCACGTGTCGACCAGTGCAATCAGCAACACTCCAAGGAGACGCCTTATTAGCCGAGGTAAATAAATGGGAGAGGACAGACGCAATGTTTATGTTTACACTTACAACAGCTTTGGATCTGCGACAAATAACTCTGATCGAAAACTGCAACACAGCCAAAGAAGTCCTAGACAGGCTTGATTCAATTTATTCGCAGAAATCGGAGACGAACAAAATGATGTCCCACGAAAAATTCCATCAGTAAAAAATGGATCCCCACGACAGCATTGCACTGCATATTTCTAAAGTAGAAAACCTTGCCAAACAAGTAAAGGAAAAGGTAATAACTGTTGAATATGTGAGTACAAATGAGCAACTGGCTGACATAGGTATTCACTAAACCTTCAAGTGACAGTGTCTTATCAAAATTTAGCAGTAGGTTAGGTTTAGAATAAAACAAATATGTATTATCTGGGTTATCTTTATTTTGAAGAGGAAAGTTTTGTTTTTGTTTGTTAAATAATGTTATCATTTAGGGGGAGTGTTGGCATTAATGATAAAATTAATATTGGCAAGCCTGTGAGCTTGATAGTTGACAAGTGATGTTTAGAAGTTAAGTAGACTCAAACACGTTGTAACATATTAAAATATTATAAACAGTTTCCCAATATTTGGGTATTCTAGGGAGTATAAATGTGGCCATCACAGCTTAGCTATTAAGCTGGTCCCCAATCCGACATCCTATCTTCTATTGTCAAATATCAAACTTTATCAAATGATCGGTGTAAATAAGTCCTATATTTCATTTATTGTAAAGTTTTGATGAGTGTGGTCGAAGTCATAAATAATATCCCTTTTTAAAATATTCTCGAGCAGCATTTTAGTCATTTCTTTGCCACCATTTTCCGCAGATAAATGCAACGGAGTTTTTCCGGCATTATTGGCTATGGAAGCATCATGACCGTTCTTAATCAACAAAGACACTAGCTCTAACGATCCCATCTTTACAGCTAAATGCAAAGCAGTATCACCATTAATATCGGTTAAGTTTGGAATTTTGTTTATTAATAATTCTACCATTTTGATTGAATTTTCCTTCACCGCCAGATGTAACGGAGTATCGTGCTCAGCATTAATTATATCCTCGATTGATTCTATTTTTAAATTTTCAACCAAATATTTAACAATTTTTATGGAGTTCTTCTTAACCGCTAGGTGAAGAGAAGTATCTCCGTTTACGTCTTTTGTATTTATAGAGCAATTAGCTGCTGTTAATCGTTTTAATTGAGTAAGTGAATTATTTTGCACTGCCAAATGAACAAGAGACTCGTTTTGATTTAAACTTTCCCTACAGTGGACGATTAATAAGTCTGATATTTCAGTATTATCAATTTTCAAAGCTGTAAACAGTGGAGATAGTTCGAGTTCGATATTAGTGCTACTATCTTTTAGAAGTGAAGTTACCATATTTTTAGAATTATACTTTACAGATAAATCGAGCAATTTACTAACGTATTTTTTATTTTTTGGTGATCTCTGGTGTAGTAGTTTTGCTATTTGGAAGTTAGATTCCGTTACAGCTATATCTGTGGGAGTTTCACCGAAAAAATTTGTCGAGTCAACATCGTTACCATTATCTAGAAGCAATTTGACTATTTCCGGTCGGTTTTTACGTACAGCCAGATGTAAAGAAGTATTACTACAATTATCGACTTGATTTTTTATTAATAATACGGTATTTATTAAATTGTTTTCTATAGCTAAATTCAAGATATCGTTTGGAAGGTGGTGCTTATTTTCAATTAAATATTTCAATATATTTTGATCTTCAAAGTTAATTCGACATTTATTGCATGGTTTTAATAATAGCTTTAAAATATTGTTTAATTTATTTTCTGCTAATTTGATTATCTCGATATCTTTGATGCCGCGAGTTAACTGACCGATTGTTATTTGAACTCTTTTTGAAACAGATGTATCTTCCAAATAGCTATTTATAAATTTTTGAACGTTTCCGCAATAATTTGAGTTCAGAATAATATGTTTAATTAAAAATTTTACAAAAAATAGAGGAATGTTATCGTTTTCCAGTAAATGACATACGTGTTTGGCAAAATAAGATTCAGCAAATGTACGATATAAGATTTGTTGTTTTTCAGTATTGATCAACGCTCCCAATTTAAAAAACACCTCGATATTGAAAGAACTTTGTCGTATATTCTCATTTACTAATTTTATGGATATTTCGTTTATTAATGCCAACGCCAAAACGCTGCTATCAACAAAATCTAACCCTAATTTCTTTTTATTACGTTCGCTAATAAAAACATCATAAAGTGTATGTTTTTTCTTTTGATACATAGTTGCGTTAATCGGTATTGTTGATATGTTCATATTTGTCATAAATTTGTTCACATAATTTCCGTACTCTTTGTTTTCTAAATTATAAAAGACGTCCTGTTTGGATATCGGTTGTAGAATATAACTGTCTATTTTGGCAGTGCTTGCAATTTCCTTTGCCAAATATGGCATACAAGTAATGACGAGTTTCATAATATTGGTTTTACCAATTATATCTAGTAAACAATTTAAATACAGTTTGGGATGAAACAAAAACAATTTGTCAATTTCGTCGATCAACAGAATAACTTTGTTCGGAAGATTGAAAATTATTTTTTCCAGTCCTTTTTCGATGGAATCTTTTAATTGTTCCAACTGCGGATATCGTGACTCTTTTTCGTTAAATAAATCCAAGAAATCTGAGAAGTTTAATCTCATTACCCAAAAATTTGTTTTCCATAACAACTGTTCTAGTTTACAAAGTACTGTAGTTTTCCCTGTACCAGAATCGCCGAGCAAAAGTAGGATTTTTTTGTTGGATTGCGTGGTGATAACTTCGGCTAATTCTTTTTCTGACAACACCTTTTTTCTTTTTCTAAATAATCTTTCAATTTTAAAGTTTGCACCTTCCGTTTTATGTGGAGAATTCATTATAATTTCTTGAGTACTAAGAATATTTAATAATGTTGTTTCATCCAATTTTTTTTCAAAAATGTCCAAGCTGGATCCTACCAATTTTTTAATAGAAAAATTCTTACTGTTGAATAATATTTTTTTCTGTAGAATATATTCTCTAGTAAAAGGTGTTAAAGTATTAAACAATATGGTCTCCTCGACTTCATCAAAGTATGATAACTCTCTTTTCAAATTACCAGTGTCGGCGACAAAAACAATAATTCTCTCGTTTTTTCGATGATGGTCAACAAATTTTTTTAATTTCATGATATTGTAACTTTTTTCAAACACGGGTATAACAATTGCAGTGAATTTAATGTCGTTGAAAGTAGAAAAAAATGCATCAAATTCAGTTGGTGAATCTTCAGGATTTAAAAATAGCGTATTATATTCATTTATTCCCTTTTCCAGTAATTGCTGTTGGATTTTTAGAAGATGAAGTGGGTAAATGAATTTGCTGCTTATTTTAACGATCCTATTATTATGTTTAAATTTGTTGGTAATAGAAAACTTGATTTTGAGTCGATCCGGAATATAATTTAAATACTTTTGGCTTCTATTCATAACATTTATGGACGTTAAAATATTTTTGCAGCTAATACAATTTTCCGTCGAAATTGTGGGAAGTTTATTGAAAAATACATCAAATAGAATGTTTGCCGGCGAAGATGAATCGAAACTGTTAATTTGTGATAATTCAGATAATTTTTCAACTAATTCTTCTTCGTCTATTGAAATTAATCTGAATGCAATCAGAAATTTTCGTATAAATACCTTAGGGATTTCAATGCGTTTTGACAAAGCTGTTGATAACTCATTTACACAATTAGGGTCAAACATATAAAATTTTGCGTGCTGTAAATCATCAAAGAATTCGATTGATAATTCAGTTTTTGTTATGCATTCGTTGATCTTTATGGAAAAATTGTTTCTAATGAAAAAATTGATATCTTCCAAGACTATACAAGCATTTGTACAGAATAGTACGTAATCAATTTTTGTATTTATTCTAAATAACCGATTCAAGTATTTATATGGAAGTGAAATATTCTCACGAATAAAATTATCTACTTCGCTAAATTGTTTCAAAAACTTGTACACGCTAAAATTACCAAACAAACAATAATCAGGAAAAAATAGCTCGGGTGTTATTTTAATATTTTTCGACGCACACATTGTTTGTAATAAAATCGTTTCTTTTGCCGTTTTAAATATAATATTCGAACAATACACATTATCGTCTACAGGCCTTAATAATCTGATATAAGTACTATTCGAAGCTCCGACTAGCACAAATAATTTTAGCATTTCAATCTGATAATCTACCTCATGATTTTTATTGTATTTCAATGCTTTAGTTCTCTCAACGATATTTGGTACATTTTTTTTTATCTCTTGAAAAGTAAGTGGAGTTGAGTTAAGCAAAGATATATTTCTAGCGAATGGTATTAATATATCTTTGGACAAATTATAGGTTCTTTTCATCAGAAACCACAGCTCTTTAGTTAATTCTTGCTCGTTTACCGAAATTATGTAAAGTAAATCAAACGGATGTGGAAGTACACTGCCCGTAGTACCGTTACATAGCTGATAACATTGTTTATTTCGTAAAGATTTTAGTGGAGGGAAAAAATTTATATCTCCAATTTGACATAGTTTACAAGAATTATGAAGTTTGTTGATATAGCCATGTTTTGAGAATGACATGATATTTAGCGGGCGATTTGTAAAAAAAATAATTTTATTAGACGAACGATCAAGCTTAAGTCTGTCCATGAAATTATTTAAAATTTCGGTTAGTTCGTATTTGTCTCCTTTGTTATACGTAGTGAAATATATTGATTTATCATCAATGCGATATATGTAATAATCATTCGACTTTTGTATAGTACTGTTTTTGGTTGTATATCTGTACATTAATATTACACTTAGAAGCTTCGCTTCGAAATCCACACTAACTGTCGGAATTTCTGATGGAATCTGTCCAATGTTTTCAAATTTAGGGTACTCCATAGGCTGAGTTGGAATATAATATCCTTTTGTTATCTGTTCCCTCTTGAATATTTCCATGGGTCTGTAAAAAAGTATATTCAAATAGCATTATTCAATATGAGACAAAAAATTATACAGATATCACTACGAGATAATCAATTTTCAGGATTACACTTTCTTAGAAAGTATGCGTGAAGTTTGGAAACACCTGAATAATTTGGAAAATACTCTGTTTTCCCCGATCCCTACCCAAAGTAGGCTTTAACACATCAGAATCATATTACGTTCTCCGCGATATGTCATTCGACTTCAATGGTGCTTCAGAATACGTTACTTTTTTTCTCATGCCTTTTTTTATAAGTATAGGTAGCTCGGAAAATATGCACGTATCCTTCTTGGTGTGCGTTGTCGATTGCGACGTATATCATACATAATAAACATCGCGTTAGACCAGGGGTTCCTAACCTTTTTTTGTCTACTGCCCACTTTAAGAATAAATTATTTTTTAACGCTCCCCTTTTTAAACATTCTTAAAAACCGCTAAGTACTTATAACTGATTATTGAAACGCAACTTTATAGTATTTGGACAGAGTATCTTTTATTGAAAATAAAACAAACATACCTAATCAATTCTTATATAAAAACTAATGTGAAGGTTGAATCTGATGCTGTTCAATAAGTTTGTTGATATCAGATTCCAATTTACTCAAAAACAGCCGCAAGTCGCCACGTTTGGTAACACGCAAACGATTTCTCTTTTTAGTAAGCAGCGTTGCCACAGCACTAAATCCACGTTCACACAAATATGACGATGGGAATGCTATCAAAAATCGTTGAACAATTGACCACAATCCAGGGTACAATTGCGGGATCGGTTTTTGTAGCCAAAATTCTTGATATCCATATTTGAACTTGATTTTTATTTCTTCGTTTGTTGTCAATTCTATAAGTTCTTCTTCCAGCTGAGGTGACATTGCTGTGTTGACATTTGAAAACGGATCCAACACCCAGTCTGGTATTTCCAAGTTTAAAATGTCCTGGTATCGTTCGGTGGAGTCAATGTGGAGGTTTTCCAAATGTTGGCAGTAGGTATGCAAACAAGTCGTCGTTACTGCAGGATACTGATAAATTCGGAAAATTGTGAAACTCACGTCTGCCCATATTCTTTTTGTGCAGAAGGAGTTTGGCTGCGAGAGCAGCAACGACATTTTTTGTTTTAATTAAATTTAGTTCATCGCCTTGCAGTTGGAGGTTCATGTCGTTGAACAATTTATACAGGTCTGTCATGTAAGTGTAACGTTATATTTGACCACTATCATTGTAATATTTAAATATCTACCGGACGGCGAGTAGCCAGTCCTTTTCTCTTATCAACATGTGATTCTCGTCGAAAACCTGTAGCACCGATCGCTTCAAAAGGCAAAATTTTTACATTTAATGTGCGACGAATAATCTACGTTGGTGAGGTTTAGTATACACTGATATTGGTCAAATCTATCAATTCTTCTCTCCTATACAGAGAAAGAAATTAAGAACACACTACGAATATTTAAATTCTTTCTCGAAGCGGAGCATGTGAACAGGAGAGGAATATACAACGTATGTCGATTGCTCATCGCATGGTTCAATTTAATAGCGAGTAGTTAAAATAAGCTTTTTTTCTCCTGTGAACCATGAAACAATAAGGTTGAATTTTAAATTTATTTTGAGAGATTTACCTCAAACTTTATTTTCCTAAAGTGCATTCAATGTGAATGGTAAGTTGCATTTAAGTCTATGCTTTTCCTCTTATGATTTTCGCTTTTATATTTTTCCCTTCTAGTGATAAGCGCCAGATACACACATACAATGATATTTTTTTTATCTTGTTCTTTTCCTTTTTCTAGTTTTTCTTATACAGGTGATAAAAGGTTCACATGTATATAGTAGAAGTATTAAAAATATGTATATTTAGTTGACTAATTAATTCAATCTAAATACCAACTTAGAATATTATATTTCCGGATTACATTTTTTCATTACATTTTTTTTTATCACCTAAGTAATAAAATTGAGTTTTTATATTATTTAGATATTGTTTCTTTGATTTCTTTGATTAATGGAAATAAATAAGATTTCCTTAATAATTAATAATACCATATCACATTTCTTCATTGCTTCTTTTGTTTTTTTTTTAGTAAAATACAGGATATATTTTTTTATGAACCACGTTCTTAAATGAATTCTTAAACACTTGTAAAAACGAATTACTGCAGATATCCTGAATTTTACATGAAAAAGATTGTAACTATTTCTGATACAATGTATCTTTCTTAGCACTTACTGAGTACCTGAGATTACCTGAGTTACCTGAGACTTACTAAGTACCTGGACTTGCCTGAGTTACCTGAGTTACCTGAGACTTACTAAGTACCTGGACTTGCCTGAGTTACCTGAGTTACCTGAGACATACCTGAGACCACAAACAGTCTGGAACTTTGTACCTGCCATCAGACACGTGGAAATTCAAGGGAAGTAACTAGTGGTGAACTAATTTTAAAACCAACGTGCTTCAACGTGCTTCAACACATATTTTCCTGTGATATTTTTTTTTTAAAGTCATTATACAACTTGTAAATTTAACAACGTAGTTCATATTCCTTTTCCCTTCCAACATTTCTAGGTTTGTTGATAGAGAGTGTTGTGAACAAGCCAACTAATATTATTCAGGGTGGCGCCCACTTACCTTAACTTTACTTAAATTCCTTAACGTAATTTATTGATTGTTTTGTTAACTTATTAAATTCATTTATTTCAATATAACTTCAATAATTTAAATAAGTAGTATTACCCGCGAACCGGTAAGACTACTCCCTGAATTTTTATTAGTTTGGTATCCGAATTCACACCTGAGGTGCTCTCCACATTGAGTCGCCGTTGCAATTTATCTTGCCTTATTATTTTAAATAAATAAGAGGTAACATAAGCTATATCATTCTTTGATGTTATGAGCTTGCTGCGCAGTTCTGTATCTTTATTTTCCAAGAACTCTATCACAGAGTCAAACAGGTTTTAAAATCGAATCAGACAATTGCCTCTTCACAGCCAACGAACTTCAGTATGAAGCAACAAACGGTTGAAATCTTCGTTATTAGTAACACAAAGCTGATGAAATAATATGTTCAAATCTCTTTAAACTAAATTAAAAACATTTTCTCAAGATGTTAAAAAGCAACCGAACTTGCAACCACTTTTAGATTGATCATTTGACATTTCATGTAATATGTTTCAAAAATGTTGAGTAGTTTAGTTTAGATATAGATAAAACCTGTTAAGTTTTAGCGTGTTATATTTTGTACAAAATCAGGATATCATTCTCCGGTAAGTCAGTGTCAAAAAAATAATTTTTTTGTATTGTCCCTATTATTTTTGCCAGAGTCTTAGTTTTTGATTCTGGTACCTAAATATATGTTTTGAAGATTCTCCAATCTTTATTTCATTTTAGACACACATTCTCTCAATCGAGAGTTTCGTGTAAATCACGACAAGTTCGTGAAACTTTAGTGTTTGGATCCTAAAAACCAGAGGATCTGAACATCAATTGGTCCTTCGAGCCGGATTTATTTAAAAACCCAGTGTCAGCTCTCTCGGAGAAAGAAATCTCTCACGCCAACAATTTGATAGAAGTGCTCGCGTGTGCCTCTATAGTCCACTTCGCCCGGGTAAATACCTGCCTTTACACTCAACGTTGAAGAAGCTATCCACGTTACCTTTTTCACATCAAGCAGACAGCTAGCCGTATCTTCACAGCCTGTATGGTGAAAGCAGGCAGTCACCAAAATCTAACCAACTCCAAAGGAAGTTTAAGGTAAAACATTGCCTTCAAAAATATCTCTATAGGAAGTTTAAGGTAAAAAATTGCCTTTGAAAATTTAGACGAATAGTTTTTTGTAACTTACCATTTGTTCTTTGTATATTCGATATTTTTAGTGCCTACCACAAAACGTGTTTAGACCTGTCGATTTCTTACATCTAACAGACACCCATATTTCTCTGTATTTTTGTATAAAAATTAGTTACTTGTATTCATAATCACCTACATAATTTATTGTAACGCTATTTATTTGACCAAACGTTGAATCTCTTTCGGTAATACTCTAAGGTATCCATTTTCTTTCCACAAAAATATACCTACTATTCTTTCTTTCTAGCAAATACACATATTTTTGAAATTTGTATAAACTCAGAAAATGGATGCTCTAAAGAAAGCTTTAAAATATAACAAAGGTGCATTTACTCGACACTACAAGTGGATAGAAGAAAATGTAGATACAGAAACTAATGTATTTAAACTTAAAACACGGCTAGATGCCCTCACTGTCACATTTGATAAATTTGAAAGCATTCAGGAACAATATGAGAATCTCTCAACTGAAGAAAACGTAGAAATTAATTCTGATATACGCTTTGATGTCGAGCAAACGTATCTTGATTATTTAGCGAGAATACAAGAAAAAATTGCAGATTTGTCAAATGATCAAACTAAACAAGTTGTATCTTCCCCTCAGAAAGTCGATAATTCAAACACATCACATATACCTCGAGTAAAACTGCCGGAGTTAAAAATCCCGACGTTCTCAGGCGATCAGAAAAAATATCAAAGTTTTATAAATTTGTTCACTTCGCTAGTCATTAATAACACAAACATTTCAAATGTAGAAAAATTAATGTATTTAAAATTATCTCTTAAAGAGGAAGCTTTGTTACTGATCGACGCTTTAGAATTAACTAATGACAATTTCCCTGTTGCACTTAACATATTAAAAAAAAGATATAACGATAATTTGGCTATTATCAACTCCCATTTAAATCCCATAATAGATTATACTCCAATCACAAAAAGCAACGCACAATGCTTAAGAGATTTCATCACAGAAATGAGACAACAATTAGAATGTTTAAAAAATTTACATGTTGTAACTGATCATTTAATAATTATCAATCTTCTCTGTCGAAAATTAGATTTTGCTTCAAAACGCGAATACGAGTCTAAAAGAGACCAAAGCAAGTTACCGACTCTCGAAGAATTTTTTGAAATTATTGAAGAAAGATGCAGAGTTCTTAATTCAATTTCCCCCTCTCTTCCTAAAAAGGAAAAAACTTTCACTAAACTCAACCACTCAGCATCTTATCACGCGAATGCAACACAAAAGAGTCGTACAAACTATTCTCAAACTACTCAAAAAATAAAATGTCCTTTCTGTAATGAAACCTCCCACAAAATTTATAGGTGCTCCAAATTCGCTGAAAGATCCCATCAGGAAAGGATGAACTTTGTCAAGTCACACCGCATGTGCTTAAACTGTCTAGGCTCACAGCATATGGTAGGTAATTGCATGTCTCGAGGATGCTCAGTCTGTTCAAAAAGGCATCATACACTTTTGCATTTGCAATCCAACTCTCAAGATCAATGGTTACCTGGCCAACAGTCTTCCCCTCCTCACTCCCCTTGTAGGAGTCAAACTAATCCCAGAAATTCTACATCTCAAAATTCAAACATCTCAAATAATCCTCGAGCTTCTCACTTTTCTTCTCACATTGATAACAATCCAGGGCAGTCCTCTTTAAATAGTGGCTATTCACAATTGCCACAAAATTCTGAAAATCCCTCTGCATCCGTTAATTTATCCTCAATGACACAGAAGCACAGTGATATTTTGTTAGCTACGGCCGTTGTCACACTCTACTCCAGATATGGTACTCCTATATATGCAAAAGCATTACTAGACAGTGCGTCACAAAACTCTTTCGTTTCTGAAAGTTTATTGCAACAAATAAACGCTAAAGTATACAAGAGAAATTTGCACATTTGTGGAATTACTCAAGACACTGTGGTATCCAACCGCATGGCAGAGTTTAGAATTTTTTCCAATGCTTATAATAATGTATTTTTTGATATCTCTTGTGCAGTGCTGCCAAGCATCACTTGCAGATTGCCTCAAACAACTATCGACACAACCTCTTTTGTTATTCCAGATCACATTACACTCGCTGACAGAGAATTTTTCAAACCATCCAACATTGATTTATTGATTGGTGCTGATTTATATTATAATTTAATAGATAATGGACTCATAACTCTTGGTAGAAATTGTCCTGTACTACAAAACACAATGTTAGGTTGGATAATTGCGGGAAATATTCCACAATGCCTTCGTTCGGGACACACTGTCTCATTTTTTAGTAACACTGTTGAGTCATCCTCACTAGATTCTCAATTAGACTCTCTTCTTACAAAGTTTTGGGAAATCGAGGATATCCCTAAACAGAAAATATTTTCTTCTGACGAAGAACAGGCTGAACTAGATTTCAAACAAAATCTCAAAATTTTGGAAAATGGATCTTTTCAGGTAAACATCCCTCTACGCTCACCTGATATACCTACTAAGCTAGGTGATTCATTTCACATAGCAAAAAGTCGTTTTTTAAATCTCGAAAATAGATTTAAAAATAACCCCTCTCTTTTTAATGAATATAAAAAATTTATTCACGAATATGTTTCTCTTGGTCACGCACAATATGTGCCTCTCTCACTACACAATAAGAAGTTTTTAAATAAATATTTTCTCCCTCATCACTGCGTTATTAAAGATACCAGTGCTACTACTCGTTTAAGAGTTGTTTTTGATGCAAGTTGTAAGAGTTCAACTGGAACCTCTCTTAATGATATCACTTTGAAAGGCTATCAGGTTCAACCTGATTTATTTGATATTCTCTGTCGTTTTAGACAATGGACCTATGTATTCACTTCAGATATAGAAAAGATGTTTAGACAAATTAAGGTTAATCCGGACCAAACTTATTTGCAAAACATTCTTTGGAGGGACAGTCCAGCTGAACCTCTCTCTTGTATTGAACTCACCACAGTTACGTATGGTACAAAGTCTGCACCTTTTTTAAGTACTCGCACGCTTAATGAAGTCGCCCTCACTCGTGGTAAAAATTTTCCTCATGCATCTAATGCCCTATTGAACCAGACTTATGTCGATGACATACTATACGGAACAGACAGTTTAGTGGACATTGAAAATGCATATCACGAACTGACCCAGCTGTTGCAAAGCTCAGGTTTTCACCTACACAAATGGTGCTCAAATACTCCAGAGTTTTTAGAAATAATTCCTGAGGAATCTCAACCCCTCTTGAGAGATATAAAAATTGAAAATGTCTCGAATAAAGTTCTCGGCTTCTCATGGCAACCTGCCATGGATTTGTTTTCAATCTCGCTTCCAGACACTTTAACTTGTGATAAAGTCACAAAACGGAAGGCCCTGTCTATTATCGCTCAGATGTTCGACCCACTAGGACTTATTGGCCCTGTTATTTTATTAGGCAAAATATTTATGCAAACTCTTTGGAAACACAAAATTGGCTGGGACGAACCCTTGCCAACTGCACTTGTAGATGAATGGGAAAATTTCATCTTGAATATTCCCACTCTCAGAAAGTTGACAATTCCACGTCACCTTTTTTCTAAAAAAGAAATTGTAAATATCCAGATTCACGCGTTCGCAGACAGTTCTCTCAAGGCATATTCGGGATGTGTTTATTTTCGTACCCTGTACTCTGATAACTCGGTAAGCTGTGAGTTAGTCGCTTCTAAATCTCGAATTTGCCCAATTCGCCCGACTGTCACTATTCCTAGGTTAGAACTTCAAGCAATGTTATTACTTGCTAAGTTAACAAATAAAATAATTTTTATTTTTGAAAAACTTAGTTTCGATTCCATAAATTTATGGACAGACTCACAAATTGCCCTTTGCTGGATAAACTCACACCCTTCACGCTGGTCTATATTTGTAGCTAATCGAGTGTCACAAATTCAAGAATTATCTGCAAAATGGCAGTGGCGTCATGTCAGTTCGACAGATAATGCTGCTGACCCACTTTCTCGAGGCTTATTGGCCCACGATATTTTAAATTCTCAACTATGGTGGCACGGTCCTGCCTGGTTATTAGACCCCTCGATTAATCTCGATAATTTTGACAAAAAATTAAATTTGAGCAATTTACCTGAACAGAAAAAGGTAAATCTGAAGGCTGTTACAAATATTCCAAACCCTATTGTTATTTTCTGGGAAAATTTGTTTTCAAAATTTTCAAAATATTCCAGACTCACTCACACCGTTGCATACTGTAACAGATTCTTTTATAATTGTAGAAACCCTGGAGACAAAAAATTAGGCCCGTTAAATGTTGACGAAATTAAATCTGCCATTAATCAAATCTTCAAGAATTTGCAATTTATACATTTCTCAAACGAAATTAGTGAACTTAAGGCTGGGAAACGTCTCTCGAATAAAAATATCTGGTCACTCAAACCATTTTTAAACAAGGATGGATTTTTATGTGTTGGTGGTCGCCTCACCAACGCAGACATACCAGAAGAACAAAAACACCCTATATTGCTACCCTCGAAAAATCA
The DNA here is from genome assembly GCA_910591675.1 of Galerucella calmariensis. NCBI lineage: Eukaryota > Metazoa > Arthropoda > Insecta > Coleoptera > Chrysomelidae > Galerucella > Galerucella calmariensis. The sequence goes on from CAJUYG010002951.1 coordinate 18,908, forward strand.
CGTTGTTAAGTTACTGTTAACTCACGAACACAACCGCCTAGGCCACGCTGGAGCCCAGACGGTACTCGCAAATATTAGACTGCAGTTTTGGCCTCTAAACTCATCTCGGGAAATCAAGAGAATCATTAGAAACTGCAATAATTGTTTTAGATTTCAATTACAACCGGTTCAACAAATTATGGGAAATTTACCTAAGGACAGAATTACCTTCACTAGACCTTTTCAGAAGGTAGGAGTAGATTTTGGAGGGCGTCTTCTAATCAAAACGTCTCACTTGCGAAAGGCCACTTTACAAAAATGTTATATTGCTCTTTTTGTATGTATGGTTACCAAGGCCATACATTTAGAACTTGTCACATCTCTTTCGACAGAATCATTCCTTCTAACCCTTAAACGATTTATCTCACGCCGTGGAAACCCTTCAGTGATTTACAGCGATAATGCTACCAATTTTTGTGGGTCCAGAAATGAACTTCGCGAATTATATAATTATTTTAAAAACACTACAGTGAGAGATTCTGTTGAAACATTCGCCTCAGAGAATCAAATTACCTGGAAATTCATCCCACCACTTAGCCCGAACTGGGGTGGAATTTGGGAGAGTTCAATTAAAAGTACTAAAAACCATTTGAAAAGAACCATTGGCAATGCTCACCTCACTTTCGAAGAACTCAGTACTGTGCTTGCTCAAATTGAGGCAATCCTAAATTCTCGCCCTATATATGCTTTGTCAAATGATCCGACTGACTTAGAATGTCTCACCCCTGGACATTTCCTTATAGGAACAAGCCTTACTGCATATCCTGAAAAGGATCTCGCACACGTCCCCGAAAACAGACTAAATTTATTTCAAAAATGTTCTCGCATTCAACAATCATTTTGGAAGAGATGGTCGGTTGAATATCTAAATACTTTACAGCACAGACCTAAGTGGCTACTCCCTTCTCGCAATCTTCAGGTCAACGATCTCGTTCTTTTAAAGGAGGACAATGTTCCCCCTCTCAGATGGCCAAGAGCCAGAGTAATGGAAGTATTTCCTGGATCTGACAACAAGGTCAGAGCAGTCAAAATACGCACTAACAGCGGACTTTTCACACGTCCAATCACCAAACTTTGTCTTCTGCCATTTGACCAGGAAGACAATAAAATTGTACGTAGTGTAACTCCGTAATTAGTTTCTACTCTTAGTATTTTATTCGATTTTGTTTTTAATCCTACAACTAACTCTCCTCACTCGCTTAGCTCTATTTTGCTTCTCCTTATTTTACCCTTGTTTATTGAACGCGATCCGTTCAACGGGGGGGGTAGTATGTTCAAATCTCTTTAAACTAAATTAAAAACATTTTCTCAAGATGTTAAAAAGCAACCGAACTTGCAACCACTTTTAGATTGATCATTTGACATTTCATGTAATATGTTTCAAAAATGTTGAGTAGTTTAGTTTAGATATAGATAAAACCTGTTAAGTTTTAGCGTGTTATATTTTGTACAAAATCAGGATATCATTCTCCGGTAAGTCAGTGTCAAAAAAATAATTTGTTTGTATTGTCCCTATTATTTTTGCCAGAGTCTTAGTTTTTGATTCTGGTACCTAAATATATGTTTTGAAGATTCTCCAATCTTTATTTCATTTTAGACACACATTCTCTCAATCGAGAGTTTCGTGTAAATCACGACAAGTTCGTGAAACTTTAGTGTTTGGATCCTAAAAACCAGAGGATCTGAACATAATCTATCATTCAAAGAGCTGCTACGGATTTTATTGACTGCTTTGATGCAGTGATTGAAATAGTCGTTCACTTAAGTTTCTAGCAACCAAATGTTGTCTATGCATAACGCAATGTATAGCAAGGACATCTGGAATTTTATTGGAACTTTAGTTCTTTACGCTAGGTTATGTTTGAGCGACCAGGGGTCGCGACGCAAAAGATCTGACCGTTACGCGTTACGTTACGCTATGTTATGTTACATTGCTTCGTTATGTGCCTTGCTTTTGCGTGCTTGTGCCTCCTTAGTCTCTCTCTCGTTTACGAAGCAGCGATTCATAATAATAAATATGCTCCTACCCGGATTCGAACCCGGGCCGCCCGCGTGCAATGCGAGCATTCTAACCACTGAACCACCGATGCTATATTGAAATTCTATGCAAAGCTGGTATTCGCAGTGCTAGTGATCTACTTGAATTTGTTCGGATAAATTTTTACTATTATTTCCATAATTTTTTTGCGCGATTAAGGGGTCTAGCTACTTTTCGAAATACAGGGTGTTGAAATTTTGAAAACTTGAATGTTTTAATTCGATAACTTTAAAATGGATGGATAAATTGATTTGACATTTGGCAGGTAGTTTTTAAATGTAAAAGGGCATATTTTGAAAGAAATTGTAGTTTGTGCAACTAGTGTGGATATGATGGCCATATCGCACGAGGACGAAGATGGAGCACGACGCCGTAGGCGGAGTGCTCAATCGTTCAAGTGCGATATGGACAATCCACACGAGTCGAACAGCATATTTTTTCTACGACCCACTTAGGAAAAATCTAGAAAATTAAAATTTCTATAAACTGTAATATAATTTCAAATTAAAAATTTAACAATTCAATTTTATGTTTCCACCTAATTTTGTGGTTAACGAATGTCCAATTTGTATAATGCTACGTTTTCCTTTTTTAAATATACGATGCTGTTATAAGTAGATGTTGCCAGTCGGACTCCCTCATGGAGGGTACCGTACCATTATCTATAATAATGAATATTCTGCTAAATATTTCAAACGTCTACCTGTTGTCGTTATTAATATCAAGCAGAATGATTATTTAAAAATAAAATTAACAATAAAAAAAAATAATTGCGTGGAATCGAACCCGGGTTTACCACGTGAGAGTCTGGTGTGCTTACTACTCAACCACCAAAGAATATGTAAATTGTTTATCTTTAACGTCAGATGTATTACATAACTTTTGCTTAAAAGGAACTAAAGTTCCTACCGTGTGTCTTGCGACACGTTCTACCTTTTATAATATTTTTTAACTACGCTATGAAGCCTTTATGGCTCCCTGTCATAGCCGGAGCGCCATCCGTAGCAACTGATATAATATTTTTCAAAGGAATCTCTTTCTCTTCACAAAACTTTTCCAATGTATTGAATATGGTTTCGCCTTTTGTATCTGTCTCCAAATTTCTGGCAAACAATAGTTCTTCACGTATTTTCTCATCTTTAATAAACCTCACGTAAGATAGCAACAGCGCTTCATTAGTTGGTAAAGTGGACTCATCGAGCTGAATTGAGAATTGACTAGTCCTCAGATGATTGCACAATGATTCTTCAATGTTTTCAGCCATTTCATCAATTCGTCTTTGCACAGAGTTATTACTCAAAAGAATTTTTCGGATAATAGGCTGCGGCCGGTTTATGAAGCACAGTACCTAGTTATTACTTCCTTTATTGCTGACAAAATTAACTCTTCTCCGATGTTGTGTGGTTTGCCTTTTCGAGCAATTAACAAAGAGATATTGTACGAAGCTCGAAGTCCGTCGTCATCTTGCTTAGCAGCCGCCGAAAATAGTTTTGATACACTTGGCTGAGTATTATGCTTCTTCTCTAGGTCTTGAAAATATGCTACATTCTTGTCTTTCTTATCTGGATGCATTTTATTCAAATGATCTTGCAGTCTTGAAGGCTTCATTGCTTCGTTCGAAAATGTTTTTAGACATACCTAGAAGACACAAAGGCGACGACGGGTTTGTGGGATTTTCAATAAATCCGAATTTAATATATTCCGCAGAGTATTGCCGTCTCTTATTTTTTACTTCCGACATTGTTTTGTTTTGAGAAATACGTAAGTGTTGAAATCAAGTACTGCTTATCTATTATGCGCGAAACCGCAAATGAAAATAAAATAAATTTACGTCGTTTATATAGGATTGCATAAGTAGCACGCACCAACAGGAATAAGACAAACGTGCATAAACTCGTTTATCTCATTCGACAAGCAAGAACAAGTATTATAGAACCAGCCGATTGATACAGGAATGTACAAATCGGATTATTTAACAAAAACTTGTTAAAACATGATTGCCCGCGGTCTATTATATCGAACCGAGTTTGAGCTATATCTTAATTAATATTAGTTGTTGTTCACAAGATGTAGTCGAGAGTCGAGAGCTCAGTCGGTGTCTAAGTGTCTTCCTAGCTAGGTAGATGAAATTATAAATCAACCCCAAGGCCCTACACAACGCCCCCTTTTTTTCTGGGTCTCTTACCGCCCCCCTTTAGGCCTGCAGCGCCCACAAGGGGGCGTTATAGCCCACGTTGGGAAAGACTGGGTTAGACAAAGGTGTGGTACTTACGATCGTTTAGCTTGGAATGTTCTGTCTGGAATAGTATATCTTGTAAATTCCGGTCTTATATTTTTGTTTAAAAGTATATGAAGCTCCCGACAAATATCACTCATTGAATCTATTTCAGTATAATAAATACTGTTGCATCTTAATAATACTATTGGTAAGGGAAAATCTCTTCTGCATATGAAAATAATGTCCTCTGGATCTGTAATACAATTAGGACGGAAATTAGCATTTTTCAAGTAAAAAAACTCGTGACGTTTCATTCAACAATTCATCGAGAATGGAAAAAGATATCGACGTGTAGGATAAATTTATAAAACACCCTGTATCTCGGCTATAAAGTGCAGAAGACACATTAGGTATAGGTTTTTGGAAGCACCAGAGTGATCCCCATCTACAGTTAAAGTTAGGCCCTTTCCCAATGAAACACCCTGTATAATATTCCTAATACCTAATGAAGCATACTAGACACCTTTTTTAATCCATTACTGATGAATTTTGTACTCACCTAAACTTTCCAATATTTCGAAAAAATTCTCACATAAACTACTTGCCCAAAAAGTAGGAGTAAATACTACAATTACTTTTTTACATCTCTCATTGAATAACTTCCTCCTGTTTCTGACGTTATTCCATTCATTGCTATTGAAATCTCTAAATATGACACATAAATTCAAACCATACTCAAGCTCCAAAATTGTTATTATGTCAGTGGCTAGTCTAACGTCCATTTGATGGCATAAAACAAATGCATTGTAGATTTCTTGTGACGGCACCACCTTTTTGCATCTAAATGTTTCGTAGGTTATTTCAGTGTCATAAAGTTTTATTTTGTCAACGCTGGAACTTTGTACTCTACAATATTCAGCATCTTTTTCTAAAAATGGACAAATTGGAATTATTGATATTTTTATATTTCATAAAATATGCGGTGTACAATCAAACATATTGTTATAGTTAGGTAATACCTAAATCAGATTTTGGAATGACAAAATAGAATTTACGTTTCACCATGCGCTAAGAAACGCCTAAACATGATAGAGAATACCCAATATTGTTACTCTCAAGTAATTCTTAGCGCGTGGTAAAACGGAAATTTCACTTAGCAATTCCAAAATCTAATTTAGGTATTACCTAACTTTAGGAAATGGTTGGTGAAATTGGGCATAAGAACTTAACAAAACAGCGATTTATTAGATTGTAAAATATTTTCAGAAGACAAAAACACTCCCTAGTCAGGCTGCTCTATGATGTCACTGTCACTGCCACTGTCACTGTCATTACAATTATGTTTTCCTACGATCACTACCCAAAGTAGACTTTTGCACACTCAAATTTAACCGCAAAGTTGATGTTTTCCGCGATCTGTCATAATTGACACTATTTACGCTCTAGAGCGTACTTTTCCGCTTGCCTGTTTTCATTTACAATAAACTATATAATTTAAACCTCATACATTGATATTATTTTGATTCAATACTACAGTGAAGGATTCATTTCTTAGTTCAAGATAAAAATTAATATTCACAACTTATTACGAATATAACGTTGATAAGATTGACAATTTTCTTGATCGGTTTTGCAGATTCCTATTTTCATAGTATTGATTTATACGGACAAGTTTACGTAGTAGAAATATAAAAGTCAGAAGGTAGGCAATGCATTATACACCTAAATGCAACAGTGATTGCATATTTAAGTACCTGCCTACTATTTTGTGGAAATAGTAGACTATGGAATTAATGAAACGTCATTATTTCATTTTTAGTTTATAAAAAAGTTGTCTGTTTATAAATAGCTATTTGAAAAATGGATAGTGACAGTGAATTTTCAAGCACACCTCCAGATATAGCAGATTTTGCTAAAAATATTACCCTTAATCTTCTGCCAACTATATCCAGAGGTAAATACGAAAAACAATACAATATTTTCATGGATTGGTGCCGCTCAAAGAAAATTAAAAAATATTCGGAGAATGTATTGCTGACTTATTTTGGCGAAAAATCCAAAACTCTAAAATCTTCAGCCTTGTGGTCACAATATTCGATG
>CAJUYG010002952.1:0-25302 GCA_910591675.1 Galerucella calmariensis
ATTGAAATTCAATAGGATACGGAGATTTTGCATCATATTACAAAACTCTGTTTGGCAAAATACATTTTTGTCATTAACGTACAACAAGCAACAGAGCGTTGATTTATCTACGATTTTCACATAAACGTGTCCATATCTTTTGAAGGACTCTGTATAACGTGGTAAAATCCTATATCAAAAGCTTCAAAAACATGTAACCAATCCGAATTCGGTATAATATACAGGGATTCCCATTTGAAAAATCATGTTTGGTTTGTAACGGAGTTATGCAGCACTCTGTATAGTTCGATATAATTTCAAAATATGGACCTCCAGCACATCTACTATTTTTGTCAATAACATTTTTTGATATCTGTTAAAATAACCCATATACCGAAGTTTGTCGTGAGATTGGTACACCCTGTATGTTTACTTACCACTAACAGAGTATACAACAAAATGATGGTAAATCAATAACAGTCAAAATATTCAGCAATTTTATATTTAAAATGCAACATCAACTACAACATGACTGGTTCAATTTACTATTTATATTTGTAATAATTGATGCAATTATATTATTCAATAGAAAGTACATTTTCTGTTTTTGTAATAATTCAAGTAGAGTGAAATATTTTTATTTTCCAGCATAGTTCGATTTTGATTAAAAATCATTCCAACTACAATAATTATTTAGGGATAAACTTGAAGATAACTGTAGTTGTTTGTTCCTGGGTAGTGATAAACTCCGTTTCACATAATAAGAACAGTCGTATGCGCGAAGAAGTTGCACATAACAGTATTATCTGAACATCAACATCAGTCGAAGCGTTAGGTTCAAATATTGTTATGTGCAGCTCCTTCGCGCATACGACTGCAACTTCTTCTTCATGTGAAACGGAGTCTAATAATTGAAATTGATATAGTTTGTTGGTTGTTGGTCATCAGGAACTTGTCATCAAATGATAATTCGTTTTCCAAATGAGAAAAATGCCGATATATCTGAGAACATTCACTACAGTGATGTATATTCTCACCGACTCAAAGCTCACCGACTTTTTGAAAAATGCTGATATTTTGACGCGAAAATTAGGGTGCGTTTTTGATATTGAGTCAAAATAAAGTGAAAAGATGAATATTTCATATCAAAATGTTACAGTGTATTTGGGACATGATGAGGAAAATTTTCTTTCTTTTTGCGCATTTTCACTTCCAACTATTTTTGAAGGCTTCAGCCCTGGGGGTATAGTTTTGAAATATTTCACTAGTGAAATTTCCCATATTTCGATTGATTTGGATCAATCCAAGTTTTGAACTTATTTCATGTGTGAAATAAAATTCGAACTCGAAAAAATTTCACCAATTTAATTCGAATACTGTTTAGCTGTCGAAACGCTTATTTCACTTGCGAAATGTTGATTTATTTGGGGTTAGAATCATCGAATTTTGTGTTGTGGTTTTGTCAGATACTTTGTATAGTTTTAACATCCCTCCTTTTAGTTTGACTACCTTTTTGAATCTTTTTAGTTACTCTATATACTAGTAATTAGCAGTTATTAGTTAGACGAGAGTGACACGAGAATGTTTTATATTTTTTAAATCTACATGGCAAATTTAGAGAAACTGCATCAAATAGTGCTAAATAATGTTGTGAAACTTGTGTAGAGGATGATTTTTTAACGCAAAAAACAGTGCTTCATCATTTTAGGCAGGATCCCTTCAATCTAAGTGACCGCTAGTTCCTAAAAGTTTACAGACTTCATAAAGAAGCTGTTGGCGAATTAATAAACATTTTAGATCCATTTTTGGCATCTCATATAACAGCATCAGTTATGAACAAATCTACTAAGGTAGGAAAGAAGTTGTACCATAATCAAGAATAAGAGACATTTGTGTTTTTTTAATTGCACTACTTTCCATACTCCATACTTGTATTCAATAAAAGTTTATAAAAAAATTGAATTGATCAAATGATACTACTGTCATTGATGGTTACTAGATGGTGATAAATTAGCAAAATTATGTTTAATGATATTTTATTAGTAGAATTTATACGTTATTTTCAATGTATTATCTATTTAAAAATATTCAATTATTTATTTTATTAGTAATAAAAATTTTTAGTGGGAATTCCTAGTAATTGTGGTGATTTTAGGGGTTTTTGTATGGGTTTTAGGGAGAGTTGGCATCACTGATTTTAAGTAGTCTTCGCACTCTTCGCTACTATGGAATTGGCAGTCAGTGGTAGTTACCAAACATCGGGCTGTATTTATAATTTTTTGTTGGGTTTTGTAATAATAAAATAATTCAATTTACTAAGCCTATATAAATGTTATACCTATATCTTGAAAAATCCCCAATAAGTTATATTGAGATACATTTTAATTTATTATTATTATATTTTACATCTCATGAAAGGATAAATCTTAACCTCAATTAATCTTCTTTTTCCTTAATAAATTACGTTTGAACTAATATGTGGGCTATTCCGTTGTTGTCAGATTGTGTCGTTCGAATTAAATTCATTTAAGTGAATTTATAATAATTTCGTTTCACTCTAATTCAAAGCTAGCTATACTATTTCGATGGCGAATTTAAAATCGAAATATTTCACTTTTGAATTCGATTTCGCTGACTTTCAAAACTTGACCACCTGGTCTAATAATACATTTTACTAGTGCTTTATTATATTCCTGATATTATACGATGACCGTCCATCTCAAAAATTACATATATTCCAGTAACTGAAGGGGAAACCTATCAATATATTTGTCCAATAATTTTTTTTGGCTTGATTTGTAGGTCTTGACAGGTACTTCAAAGGGAGAAAAAGTTATCCAAGATTGCCCCTTGGCTAAGGGCCCAAAATGTCCACTAACGCCCCCCAAAAAACGGTTTCCCGCCATTATCTCCCGAAATATGCAATTTGGAAAATTTTTTGTTCAGGCAGTGAAGGTCGTTAAATTATTTACAAAAAAGGCCTCTATCATTTTTTTCCAGAATTCAATGGTTTTCGAGATAATCGCATCCAAACGTCCCTTCGCTTACGCGGCCGCACTACCTCTAGAAATGCTACCGTCTATAAAAGTAACTTGTAAACCGGCGGACAAATTCTTCCAGAACTCGGTCAAAAATTAATATTTTTCGATGATTTAAAGTTCATTGTAATGGGAATATCCGTAGGTATCAATATGTGTACCTTAAACCCCGTTCTCGCCCGTCGAGGACATTGCAAAAAGTGGCCAATGTTATTTTCCCCCAATATTTTGGCCTCTTCCATTAAATCATTGACATTTTATTTATTTTAAATGGTTTATTATCCCTTGTTTTTCAAATGGGGTCTGGGGAGGTCCTGAATGTTCCTAGGAATTTTTTTTCAGTATCTTTGTGGCGTTTCAATGAGAATTTTATTTATTTATTTGCATTTTTCAGTCGTTTTCGGAGTTCTCACAAATCTTGTAAACAAGCGAAAATAAAGAACCGATGTTCAATTATTTTGTTATTAAATACACACCATTTGAAAACTTACTGTGTCGACTCTCTGAACCAATATTTTTATTCGGAATACAATGCACTCATTTTCCAGGGACCGGGAAAATTGGTAACACGGGTGAAAACCGGCCTTTTTTAAATGCTTCTTGTTCTCCACTGTTAATTTTCTGAGAATTAATACCCACACTGAATTAAAGCTTATATTCTGACCTTTCCATCCATATAACGTGTTCCCCATATTTGAGCGCCACCAGAGAGAATCGTACCTAAACTTACCAAGTGTACCCTCGCGCCCACTCCAGTGGTCTGCTCTTGTTGACATTAAATTGTTTTTTGGAGCAGTCGTTACCGTTTGCACGATTTTTATAAATATTACATACAAATTTTATAGATCATTTTATAAATATTTTACGATTATCAATTGATCAATTAAAAAGAAGAATTTTTTAAAGTGAATAAGTGACAATTTTGACTTGCTAGTGTTGTATCAAGAGGGAACATAAAAAAGAAGGTTTGCTGGATTTTCAATTAATTATTTGAATTTATTATTATTATTATTTATTTATTTTTATTATTTTCTTTTTTATTGTAATCTTGGACAGCAATGGAAGAGGACTTCATTCCAAAATGCTTCGTTTGTAACGAGGATGTTGTCGATAGTATGGTCAATGTCAGTCGAAGCTTGGAAAACTTGATTTCTGTGAGCAAAGAAAGAGCGTTTTCCAGCATAAACAAGCATGTTACTCGGGTTGAAAAATTATAACTCTCGCCTTGTCGCGGATTTTTGCAAAAACTGGCATTCACTGGTTCCTGGCATTCACTGGTGCCTTTACCCTACTCTGAATTTTTCTATGTATTTTGTATTTTCAACCTAATTTCGAGCCTAATTTTTATAAGAATAAATGGTATTTGTTTAAAAATTCCTTGTTTTTTCTGAAATCCTGCACCTATACTGTTCCTTCTGAAGTTTGCGAAAAATTTGCAAAAAATGAAAAAAATGAAAAAAATATTTATCAAAAAATTATTATTATCAGCTTCTATAGGTATTGACTCACTAGTAGCCAAAACGCCGTCACTCAAGACTGCCACATGAAGCAATAAGATTTCGCAATTTTCTAGTAAATTTGCGACTCATATCCTTGTGAAATTACACTGAACATTGACTAATAGAATGAAGAGACACGAAGTGTTGCTGTGACACACAAAAATCGTGTGAAATACGCCAATAATTGCCGAAAAAATAATTGGTGCCCGGATTTTCATGTGTATACACCACAATTTAGCGAGTGCAGGTATTCCGCTGGCGCCATCTACAATTGGTCTCCACAGTCTAACAGGTGAAAATCATCTATGTATTTCCGAGGCCCTCGGGCAGAAATTTAGTAAGAAACCACCAAAAATATTCGGTGTAGGAATTTTGGTTTTTTCAAAGGCCATTTTCGCAAAAAATATTTCTGTCGCGAAAAAAATGATGGCGGACATTTTTGTAGATAATTTAACGACCTTCATTTTTTATTTAAGCAAAAATTGTCTAACTTGCGTATTTCGGGAGATATTGGCGAAAAACCGTTTTTTTGGGACTTTAGGGGCCATTTTGGGACTTTAGGGGCCATTTTGGGCCCTTAGCTAAGGGGCAATCTTGGAGAACTTTTTCTTCCTTTGAAATACCTGTCAAGACCTACAAATTAAGCCAAAAAAATTATTGGACAAATATATTGATAGGTTTGCCTATTTTCAGGTCTTCAGTTACTGGACTAATAAGAAAGAATTATAAAATTTGGTATGAAAGGCTTCCAGGACATTATCTATCTGTCTCTCTAAAATAATATTTTCCTACGATCACATAGGAAAGTGACATATATCGCAGTGTCTAGTTCTATGGAAAGTGGTCTTTATTCATACTCGGTACGAAAAAAAAAACTTATCCGTACATGTACGGATAAAAAAGCTGTCTAATGTATAATTTCTATTAAGATTGACCACTAGCAAGATGTGAAATATATAATTTTTAATTAGATTCACCTATGTAATATCTAAATTTGAAGCGAAATTTTTGCCATTTTTTTGATTAAAAAAATTTTAGGGCGCGGTCGAGGATCGAACCCGCGTACTCTTGGTCAGAAGTCCGATGTTGTACCAACTAATCCAAGCCACCTGTTATAATAGTCGGAAAATGTAATCACCTTGAAAGGTATTTATGATTAGTATGTATGAATTATGATGAACAATAATAATTCTACTTTCAATTTCTATAATTATCCAACCAATTAATAATTGTAATAACCTACCTATATTATATAGTTAAACTACCTAAATCTTTGTCACTAATGATAGTTATTGTTAATTTTGAAATCAAGTATGTTGACTTCAATTATAACATTCTGTGTATCAATATGTCAGATGTTGATTACACATTATTTGGTGAAATTATCACGTGATCGTAGGAAAAATACTGTACATTACTCATGCGAAAGTGATTTTTCGCACACGTTATGTTATATACTATGGGCCTAAAAAATTATCTTCCAAATTCTAATATGTAAAGATATACAGAGGTCTAATCGTTCAAAATATCACAAAATCTAACCTCACCTATTGTTTAGCATGTTTTTATGCCTTATTTTCACTAATTTCTACAAACATTTTGGACATTGAAAATAAATGACCAACCATTCTTTCAATTGACAAAGAAACAAAACCCATTCATAATATGGACGGTTTTGCAGCATCACAACTCCATTTTTTGAACGAAACGAACTTTTAGCCAAAAACTTTTAATATCGTTAATCAAGTGCTCCGTTTCGCCCTATTCCAAATCGATACAAAACGTCGTCATTGCTTCAAACAAATTCATTATTAATTGACAAAGTTACTACCTTCGTCCAATATCCTGTATTTCAGAATGCACCACTCGATTCGGTTTGCGCTTTTCAATATTTCAATTCCCGTTGGATTTTATAAACTGTCATTGAAAATGGGTCTTTTACTCCCAACAATTTTGTTATTCACGGATTGGTCATTTTAATATTGGGTTTCACCTAAACAACCAAATGTACTCCAATTTATTTTTGGAACCCGTATTCCATTGGGATGATAAATATTTTATCTTCTGCATGTTTCTTGTGATGTATTAAAAAAACTGCATTTATTAGATATAATAATAATCATAAGTACTATCCGTATTCAGTTCCAGAGAATGCTGATTTTAGAATAAATATACTCACTACGATAGTTCAATTATCAACGATAGAAGGGGGAAGAATAACCGGCCTGATATTGTAGTTGTGGATAAAAAAACTAACTCGGTACTTCTAGTTCAGGGGTTCCCAACCTTTTTTTGTCTACTGCCCACTTTAAGAATAAATTATTTTTTAACGCCCCCTTTCTTAAACATACTTAAAAACCGCTAAGTAGTTATAACTGATTATTGAAACGCAACTTTATAGTATTCGGACAGAGTATCTTTTATTGAAAATAAAACGAATATAATCAATTCTCATATAAAAACTAATGTGAAGGTTGAATCTGATGCTGTTCAATAAGTTTGTTGATATCAGGTTCCAATTTACTCAAAAACAGCCGCAAGTCGCCACGTTCGGTAACACGCAAACGATTTATTTTTTTAGTAAGCAGCGTTGCCACAGCACTAAATCCACGTTCACACTAATATGACGATGGGAATGCTATCAAGAATCGTTGAACAATTGACCACAATCCAGGGTACAATTGCGGGATCGGTTTTTGTAGCCAAAATTCTTGATATCCATTTTTGAACTTGATTTTTATTTCTTCGTTTGTTGTCAATTCTAGAAGTTCTTCTTCCAGCTGAGGTGACATTGCTGTGTTGACATTTGAAAACGGATCCAACACCCAGTCTGGTATTTCCAAGTTTAAAATGTCCTGGTATCGTTCGGTGAAGTCAATGTGGAGGTTTTCCAAATGTTGGCAGTAGGCAAACAAGTCGTCGTTACTGCAGGATACTGATAAATTCGGAAAATTGTTAAACTCACGTCTGCCCATATTCTTTTTGTGCAGAAGCAGTTCGGCTGCGAAAGCAGCAACGACATTTTTTGTTTTAATTACATTTAGTTCATCGCCTTGCAGTTGGAGGTTCATGTCGTTGAACAATTTATACAGGTCTGTCATGTAAGCTATACCATTCTTTGATGTTATGAGCTAGTTGCGCAGTTCTGTATCTTTAGTTTCCAAGAACTCTATCACAGAGTCAAACAGGTTGTGAAATCGAATCAGACAATTGCCTCTTGACAGCCAACGAACTTCAGTATGAAGCAACAAACGGTTGAAATCTTCGTCATTAGTAACACAAAGCTGATGAAATAATCTATCATTCAAAGAACTACTACGGATTTTATTGACTGCTTTGATGACATATTGCAGTGATTGAAATAGTCGTTCACTCAAGTTTCTAGCAACCAAATGTTGTCTATGAATAACGCAATGTATAGCGAGGATATCTGGAATTTTATTTTTCAAGTAGCAACTGATATAATATTTTTCAAAGGAATCTCTTTCTCTTCACAAAACTTTTCCAATGTATTGAATATGGTTTCGCCTTTTGTATCTGTCTCCAAATTTCTGGCAAACAATAGTTCTTCACGTATTTTCTCATCTTTAATAAACCTCACGTAAGATAGCAACAACGCTTCATTAGTTGGTAAAGTGGACTCATCGAGCTGAATTATTGAGAATTGACTAGTCCTCAGATGATTGCACAATGATTCTTCAATGTTTTCAGCCATTTCATCAATTCGTCTTCGCACAGAATTATTACTCAAGGGAATTTTTCGGATAATATCTGCGGCCGGTTTATGAAGCACAGTAGTTATTACTTCCTTTATTGCTGGCAAAATTAACTCTTCTCCGATGTTGTGTGGTTTGCCTTTTTGAGCAATTAAGAAAGAGATATTGTACGAAGCTCGAAGTCCGTCGTCATCTTGCTTAGCAGCCGCCGAAAATAGTTTTGATACACTTGGCTGAGTATTATGCTTCTTCTCTAGGTCTTGAAAATATGCTACATTCTTGTCTTTCTTATCTGGATGCATTTTATTCAAATGATCTTGCAGTCTTGAAGGCTTAATTGCTTGGTTCGAAAATGTTTTTAGACATAGAAGACACAAAGGCGACGACGGGTTTGTGGGATTTTCAATAAATCCGAATTCAATATATTCCGCAGAGTATTGCCGTCTCTTCTTTTTTACTTCCGACATTGTTTTGTTTTGAGAAATACGTAAGTGTTGAAATCAAGTACTGCTTATCTATTATGCGCGAAACCGCAAATGGAAATAAAATAAATTTACGTCGTTTATATAGGATTGCATAAGCAGCACGCACCAACAGGAATAAGACAAACGTGCATAAACTCGTTCATCTCATTCGACGCCCAATAGTACTCGACAAGCAAGAACAAGTATTATAGAACCAGCCGATTGATACAGGAATGTACAAATCGGATTATTTAACAAAAACTTGTTAAAACATGTTTGCCCGCGGTCTATTATATCGAACCGAGTTTGAGCTATATCTTAATTAATATTAGTTGATGTTCACAAGATGTAGTCGAGAGTCGAGAGCTCAGTCGGTGTCTAAGCGTCTTCCTAGCTAGGTAGATGAAATTATAAATCGACCCCTAAGCCCTACACAACGCCCCCTTTTTTTTCTGGGTCTCTTACCGCCCCCCTTTAGGCCTGCAGCGCCCACAAGGGGGCGCTATCGCCCACGTTGGGAAAGACTGTTTTAGTGTATGCTGCTGTACAAAATAACAACAATATTTCAGACAAATACAACGGGAGGATTGCAAAATACACCGATCTTGCAATTGGGTATTTTCATGTTTTTTAGAAAATAGAAAAAATGGTACTTGATGTACCTATAAATCTTATAGTATCTTCAAAAATATTAAAAAAAATTATTTACAACAAAAAAAGCCATTTGAAATTCAAACGCTAGAAATTCGCGCCAAAACGGGATTTCCCAAGGTTATGGCGGTCTGACGTCACGCCGCATATGAACAGTGCAGCGCAGCTGGCAGCAGTATTGTGTTATACCTGATTTGTGCGTGTTGTAATTTTATTTACATGGTTATAAACGAAAAAGTGCGTAGAAATAATTTAGTGCCTAAAATTTGAATAAAAACATAAGTGAATGGCTATGTACGGGTCTCAGAATAAGTGGTGTTTTGTGCCCCGTTGTACAAGCACTTCTAAAAGTACACCAAACAAAACATTTGTTCGTGTGCCTCAAGAGTATGAGCGTAAAAAAACGATGGTTTAAAGCAGCAAGACGTGATATGCGCAAATCCAAGAGTAAATTTTTTTGTTGTGAAGACCACTTTAAAGTAAGTTATAGGTAAATTACGTTAGGTTATGTTATCATTAATAAAATGTTTATTTAGCTGGAAGAAGACATGGAAAATTATGTACGTTTTAAATTAATGGGTGGAAAAATAATAATGAAACGGGATGTTGTTCCACATATTTTTGTGTTTTGTGCATTATTGTTTAGAAATTTTCTAGAAGATTCTTAAAAGTTATTTAACATGTATTCAATCATACAACTTGAAAAAACATACTTAACAATTTACCAACAATATTGATATTATAAGTAAAGAAAATATCCATATATTTTTGTTAGTATTGTCTAACAGCTTTATTCTTGGAATCTGAGAAACCAAATGTTCATTGTCAATGCTTAAGGTTGTGAGGTAGATTTCAACCTAATATGAGGCAAGTGTAAGTATTATAATATTTAGTTTATTTAACAATTCCTCAATCGTTTTTTTAAACAGCTTTGTTCTCATTTATCAGGGACGTTTACATGTATAATAAAAAGACAATAATTATTTTTTACATTAAATACTTACATTGCTGCTTTCGCACCTCTAATTTTAGCTGAATTAAAACATTCGTCCCTTTTTATGTAATCCATTGCCATAAACATATGCACAGAGGGTAAATTGTTCGTGGAAGCTTTAACAACGCCTTCGGCGGTCATCCTAACTATTTAACACTAATCAAAAATACTATTTTACTAAGCAAAATAAAACAAATTATAAACTTTCGTCACAATTTCACTCCTACACAAAGCTGAAACAACAAACAACAACGAAAAATCCATATGACGCCAACGAACTGAGACGTATTTATATGCGAAGTGACGTCACGGTCGTTCCGAGTTCCGTTTGAATTTCACCGTTTACGTGCTTTTTTTTACCTGAAATATTTGGTGCTGGGTGGGTTAATCGATTTTGTACGATTGTAAAACTTATCTAAGGGTTCATCCCTATGATATTAAATAATATTTTATTTGATTTGAAATATATGGAAAATACCTAATTGAGGTGGGACAGATGGGAAGTGCTGAGAAAGTAGAGGTTCCATCTACGGGACTAATTCTCAAAACTCTTCAGGACAGCCTCACCAAACTACACATATATCGATCTGCAATTTTAAATACTTGTCACACAAATTTGCGTTTCGACACGCTCGGGATAGGTGAACATTACCATGAAGGGCTGAACAAGTGTACATTTAAAGCCGCGTACAGACCGGATTTCCAACGTAGACCAACGCCAACGGCACATGTGCTATCGTTGGCGTTGGCATTGGAAAACATTAGGAATGATTTGAGAACATCGTCCATACCGAATTTTTAGTATTGCATTGGAAACCGTTGGTCGCGGTTCAGTGGTTTCTAATTGTTTTGAGATGTCATCGAGCGAAAGTGATGATGATTTATTGTGTGCAAGTGCAGGATTTCTCGTTTTACATAAGTTACTCAACAAAAAAAGTAAGAAACGAAAGCGCAGACGCTGGTGGATGACAACACCATATAAAAACAGAAGTTACTACAGCGCCAGTAATTTATTGAATGAGCTCCGGAATGAAGACTCTGGTCATTTTAGTAACTTCTGCCGAATGACCCCAGATATATTTGATGAACTGCTTAATTTAGTGGCTCCAAAAATTGAAAAAAAGGATACCAATTACCGAAAAGCTATTCAAGCTGAAGAAATATTATCCCTATAAATTTCTATCAATTTCAAACACATATCTTCGGTCCACTCCATATCAAAATATTAATAATAAAAGCGTACGCACGGAACAAATGTTTTCCAACGACTGAAATCGGAAAATAATCTCCAAATCGCGTCCAAACCAAATTCGACACAAACAAGCATCTCTTTGATGTTACCGCTCGACTACCGAACGCTAGCCAAGGCCAACGTTTGGGAAGCGTTGGCTTCGATTGGTCGCCGCCGTACACACCAAAACTAACGCGCTCCAACATAATTCACATGTGTCGTTGGCTAGCGTTGGAAATACGGTCTGTACGCGGCTTAAGATGATCATAAGAATAATAATAATAGATGTCTGGTTTTCTTGAGAAGAAAAATACAATTTTAATAAGTTAATAACAAAAGATAACCAAAGGTAAAATTTATTTTCCATTGTGAATTTCTCTTCCACTCAACCTTCACTCAAGGGCGACGACCTAGCTCTGTAGAGGAACGCGTTTGATGCGATAATTACAGTCAAGCAAGGTCGGACATGGTTAGTACTTGGATGGGTGACGACCATGCCAGAGAAATCCATCGTATAGGGCCCGTACAACCTGCAGCGGAATAGCATATCACAGCTCGCAGGCATTATACCAATGAGCACGAGGCATAATGTAGATATGCCGTCTTTCGGAGGAGCCGTAAAACCGAGGACCCGAGTCCATGGATGTTGGGCTGCTGAGTCGGTGATTAGCCTCAGTCGCAGAAATAGACCGACGTTAAATAACAGAATAAAAAAAACCTTCACTCAAAACTAACTAAAACAAATATCTTGTTTGAACTAAAAAAACCAAATTAGACCAAAGACCAAAAATCCTATTTCAAATTTAAAGATAAAAATGTAAAAATATACCGACACATCGAGAGGAGATAACCAATCTATATATTAATATGCTCCATTCTGATCCCTGGAGCATATTTTCAAATCTTTTTTCAAAGCTACTGATACTAATATCTTCCAACTTTTCAGGCAGAGAATAATTTATGTGAATATGACAAATTTTACTTAGGTGAAACATCTAGACCATTTTTTTTTGTTTGTTTATGACCATGGAGAGATATCTAGACCATTGAAAATATGAATAAATGAATACAAAAAGTGTATTGAAGATAGGGAGTTCATTGAGTCAAGTATTTGCAAACATGCTTGGGAAGAGGCGCATCATATTCAATGGGATTCGGCGCTCATAATATCGAAAGAGCCCAATAGTAAAAGACGAAAGATCAAAGAAAGTACTTTAATTTAACTAAATGCAGATAAATTTCAGCCGATTGTAGTCAACTTCACTGAATCCCATTGCAAGTAGACTATAATATTATTAGAATTTCCATACAAAAAACATTTTATCTCACGTTTGATCAAGAATGGATGGACCTTGAAAATTTTACAACAAATAATTTACCGTCATAAACTATAATAGGCCAGTCGGTATGGGTCATTTTAGACCAAAGGTACAAGTAACTCCAAAGAGCTCATCCATATCTCATATGTGGTTTAATGGTTAGGTTAGGTTAGGTTTGTGGTGAGTGGGTCTATAAGGCCCTCCACTGCGCGACTCACAAAAGTCTATTGTGGCTCACACCTATTCAGATTTCACCAAACAAATTCAGCTTCTTAACAAACCCGATTATTTCATTTGGTGAATGATATTTCAGGTCCGAGGGCGAGAGAGAGACCCTGCCAAACATCAGATACCTGATTCGAACCGCGGCGGGGCATCAGGCACAAATTATATGCTCTGCTGTTTTATCATCTTCCAAACAAAGACGGCAAGTCGGATCTTCCGACAGTCCAAGTTTTAGCATATGATGATTCAGATGACAGTGGCCTGTTAAAAGGCCTGTTAGACAACGTAGGTCATGCCTGCTATGGTCTAACATTTGTTTGGAGACATACTTCGAAGGATGTATAAAAGCCTTTGAATGAACCAATCCTGGTAAATTATGCCAGAAGTCTAAAGCTCTTATTGCTGTCCAGGTATTTAGTGTTTGTTTGGCAAAACTTATTGCGATGCCAATTGTGGGTTCTGATCCGATAGAAACACGTGCGGCACCCTCCCTTGCAAGAAAGTCTGCCTTCTCGTTTCCTTCCATGCCAGAATGGCCAGGGATCCAGACCAGCAATACTTTATTGAGTTCTCCTATTGAGGAGAGTCTTTTTTTGGCAGTCTAAAACCAATTTCGACGTTACACGGCAAGAGCTAAGTGCTTTTAAAGCCGCTTGGCTGTCCGAGAAAATTTTTATTGTTCTATGTATGAGATTGGTTTGCTCCACACATGAAACAATGGCGTAAATTTCCGCTTGAAATACGGTTGCATAGGATCCTGCGCCCGTATACACCTGCACCAGAGCTTGAGGGTGTTTTTGTGCCGTCTGTGTACCAACAGCTGTCTGCTCTTAATAGTTCATCCTTACGGAGGACCCATTCATCTCTATTTGGAATTAGGACGGTGTAAGGCAGGTCGTAGTTTAGTTTAATAGAATCCAAACTAATGGTTCAATAAAACTCAAAGTCCAAACCACACTAAATTTCATTTTAGTCCCAAAAAAGGACACATGATGCTACTAGTTTCGGTACATTATTACCATCATCAGGATACAATAGAAAGAAATGGTACCTACTCTTAATAAACAAAGATCTTATGAAATTATGTTAGAATTATTAAAACCAGAACTGTAGCTTTAATGTAATATCAAAGTCTTTATATTCCAATTCCAATTGGAATATAATATAGACTTCGGTAATAGGAAAGATGAACATATAATTGAGAGTACAAATTGAGAATATTATGATTGTATAAATTAAATTTGAGAAATTGTTGAAATATGAAACTAAAATTACAAAAAGGACATGGAATTGTTTTCAAATTAAGGTTTAATAATAACAAGTTATATTAGTTAGTAGGTAGTCAAAATTAAAATTGTAGTTACCTGTGTGAAACATACAATGCAAGGAAAGTCGGGTTGTTGCCAAAGTTAGAAATTCTCAGTATGCTAATGCATACTTATATTAGAATATTTAAAAAAAAAATGTTTTTAAATTCTTAACTTATTGTGGTAAGGAGAGAAAAGAGAAGGAAGGAACATTAGAAATTATATAAATGAAGTAATATGAAAGAATCTATTAAAAAACTGATGGCATAATGCCAAAAGGACTCCAGTGAATTTTTAAATTTACATTTAATTTGTCCAGATGGACATTTCACAAGGGTATGATAAACGAAGAATGTGGAAAGGATGAAATTTAGAGTCCGACAAAGTAGAACTTTAAGATTGAAAGGGCTGAAAAGGCCCATTTCAACCACTGAATTTCTTGTATATATGGTCATTGTAACCATGATCAATAGGAAAATATAGGTGAACATGTTGAATAATAATCAAATTATCCATTAATTAATTTTATGAAACTTTTGAAAATTTTTGCAGTAGGTAACCATTAACACTGTAGCACATGTACTGTATTAACCTCACCGTTGACCGGAAACACAAATGAATTAGTGACAATTGACAGATATCATATGATATAGAACTATAATATTAAAAACTAGTATATTTCTATGTAATAGATTGGCAGACAACTTATGACCCATTCAAATTGTTAATGTTTCACTTACAAAAGAGAAGAAAATTAAATCACAATATTATAAATGATATTAACCTAGTAAAATACCAATATAAACAATATACAACATAACAGTCAAATATACCTGAAATATTTCTGATAAACAAACTCTAAAAATCAGCAGCAGCAGTTATTATGTTATTGGGTAAATGTAAGAAAATATAATTTTCAGTAGAAGAAATCTGTTCATTAAGGCAAGTGACACCACCATCTAAAGAAGCTCTATGAATCCCCATACTTTCTAGTAAATTCATTCTAACATCTTTATTACAAGCATGTAGCATTTCTACTTCAAAATTTTCTGGAGAATGATGTCCATTTAAAATGTGATTAGCAAAAGCAGAAGGAGAATTATTAAAATCATAACTGGAATATTTCTTAATACAATTCCTATGCTCCATTATACGGTATTCAAGTCTACGACCACTCTGACCTACATATACCGCATCACAATCATAACAAGATATTCTGTAAACACCTGATTTGTGAATCATAGGAACTGTATCTTTATTCTTTTCAAAAATATGTTTCAAAGAAAAATCAGTCTTTAATGCTACTGAAATATTATACTTTTTGAAAACTTTGGCAATTCTATAAGAGACATCACCAAAATACAAAAAGAACCTATACAATTTTTATTATCAATATCTAAATCATTACGTGTTGGGAAAGAAAGTTTAAATTTGTAAAAGTTTTTTGAATGAATTTTTTGTATAACATCCAAAGGGAAGTTATTATTAATTGCTGACTGTTTAATCACATTTATTTCATTTTCCTCCTAAATAACAGTTTCCATCCTTCGAAAAATTGTTTCAAGTTTCAAGTTTCCCCAACATTTCTACGCAAACCCCATTGAAATTACTTCAGTTTTATCAAAGTAACAGTATTTGATATATATATTATCTTGTAAATTCAAGATTCCTAAAATTTACGGAATAATGAAAAGTGCCGTATTTCGTAATTAGGAAAAATTACTTATCCATAAATTGTATCTATGGAACAGATCTAAATAACAGTTTCCATCCTTTGAAAAATTGTTTCAATGCCACCTTATTATATAATATATTTTTTATTGGGATATTTGGTTTTTTATTAGAATATAATATTTATATCATACAGCGTGTCCACGGATGGAGTATCCTTTAGGTGAAAAATTTTTGAATATTAATTTAGTGAAAAATCTCATTCCTGATAAAAAGTTTTGCTTATTCTTAAACCTCATAAAACGAAATAAAATTTAAGTTTTTCAAAACCCGTCTCATTTTATGGCCAGTTTTATGAAAATCTGGAGTCCGACTTTTTGACATTTTCCACATATTGGCTAATATCTCGGGAACCTTAAGGTTTACAAGGTTTTAGTTTAGACCATTCGCTTCAGAATTGAATTTTCCATAAAAGGAGGAGTTTTGCAAATTATGAGTCTTCGCGAATTAGTATAAGCTTCTGTTTGGAAGTTTTCAAAACCTGAAAATTCTTAAATTCATATCCAAGGTTTTTCGATGTGGAAAATTCTTCTTCTTATAGAAAATTCAATTCTGAATCGAATGGCGTAGACTAGAACCCTGCAAACCTTAAGGTTCGGTGATATTAGCCAATATGTGAAGAAATGTCAAAAAGTCAGACTCCAGGTTTTCATAAAACTGGTCATAAAATAAGACGGGTTTTGAAAAACTTGAATTTTATTCAATTTTATGCGGTTTCAGAACAAGCATAACTTTTTATCAAGAAAAACATTTTTCACTAAATTAAAATATTTAAAAATGTTTCACCCATAGGATACACCATCCGTGGACGCGCTGTATATGAGTAATTTGCTAAAAATGATTATGTGCTATGACACTTCCCTCTTCAAAACGCCCTATTACAATTATTTATATCTACATTATAACTGTACAATAGTTTATAATGTACTCCGCCGAACTTTAGAAAATAGAGTCGCGCGGATGCGAAGCACATACTTAGTTTACCGAATTTTTTCCGGACAAACCATTACTCGGACGAAAGACACGCAGGGAACCTTTTTTGTTGCAAAACACTCCTCCTACACGGTGGTGTTTTTTTTCTTTACCTTTCTCCCAGCGCTAAATATTGAAAAATTTCGGATAAAAAAAGGTTTTTTGATTTCTTTTCCTAATTTGGAAAACCGATAGACTGGTAAACTTTTTTGTATATTAATCTACAAACTTTAAGGTACTTATGAAAAAAAATCAGCCGTATTGCTAATTACTTGTAGTTGTTATCCCTATCGTCTGGTCTATGAAATATTATTGATTTTTCAGTTCTCGAGTATAAGGTAGGAACCAGAATTTAAAATATTTGATAATTCTTGATAACGGGTTTGTAATTATTGGGTTTGTAATGACCAATTTATATTGATTTAGAATGGATGCTTCTGATAAAATTCATTAAATATTAGATCCTAGTTGTTTTTATGCAAAATGTTATCAAAAATCAACAGCAAGCTATTGGTAGCAAAGTAGTGTAAAAACCCTCAAAAAAGTGTTATATTTATATAATTTATCTGAAGAGTGCAGGAGCATTTGCGTGTGGACAAAGAGATAACAGAAAATAATGATTTGGAAAGACGTGATGGGAATACACCTACCTGTGAAAGAGAAGTAACAGCGACAAATAAAAACCGTCCACACATTTCTAATTATAAGATAACTTTAATATGTACTGCAGATTTTGGGATGGATCAAAAAACAAATTGATCAGAAAAGGTAGCACTCTAAACCGTTTTACAAATAAAGATCATTTAGTTACGTATTGAAATTTCCCACAGGACGTTCAGAAGTTAAGCATAAAATGCAATTTTTTGTGCTACAGGGTGATTCACGCAAGTATGCCATAGTCGGTGGTTTTTTTTTCATGAAACACCCTGTATATTTGCATATTTTTGAAATCCTCTTAATGAACCGATTCCAACAAACTGAATAATGTATGGTCAATTATGAATTATACAGGGTGAAATTTTAAAATTAATAATTTAGTACACTTGAAATATTGGTAGGTACTTTTTTTAATTAGCTAAATATGGATTTATCAAAAATCCAATCTAGCTAATTATTAGACGTATTTGTATATTAAACAAAACCTGTTAGCCTCATGAATTTTATCATAAATACCTAAAAATTGACTAAAAACGCCAATAATTAGACAAAATCGGTAAATAATGTGGATTGTCATCTATTTTGTCAGTTGTTGATGTGTTGACAGTTTATGCTGAAAAAGTGAACTCTTTGTCGAACACTCTTTCCTTGTCGACATAACAATGAAATATTTAACAGAGACTCACCGAATTGAGATTTTAATGATGATCGGGTACGGGGATAACTGCAGAAGTCAAGTTGAAGTGGCAAACTTATTTTCACAGGTATCCCGAATTGCCTAATATTTCACAAAGTACTGTGTCTAAAATTCATGCACAATTCAGAGAACTTGGACATGTCACACCATTGAAAAGAAAACCACACTTCGTTGAAGATGATGTGACAGTGGATATTTTGTTAAGTGTCGAACAGAATCCAACTTCAAGTACACGTCAAATTGCCCGTGAAAATAATGTTAGTCATACAACTGTTCTAAGATGTCTTTATAAAGAAAAACTTCATTTAACTTTTGTGCAGGAATTAACAGAAGACGATCCAGATCGTAGAATGGATATCTGCGAAAGCTTGATGAATAAGCTGAACAGAAATGAGATAGCTCTTGGTACCATTCTTTTTTCTGACGAATCAACATTCACATTGAATGGAGAGGTGAACTGACAGAACTGTAGATATTGGTCAGCAGAGAATCGTAATTGGATGCGTGAGACACATACTCAGTACCCTCAAAAGGTGAACGTTTGGGCTGATATCATAGGCGACCATATTATTGGTCCTATATTTATAGATGGAAATTTGACAGCCGGAAAATATTTAAATATGCTCAGAAATGAAGTTATTCCTGCATTGGTAAACTTATATCCCATCGCAATAGATCCTAGCTTACCGAATGAAAATGTTTGGTTCCAGCAAGACGGGGCAACACCCCATTATGCTTTAATGGTAGAAACTTATTTAGATGAAATCTTCCCCAATAAATGGATTGGACGAAGAGGTACTATTGAGTGGCCAGCTAGATCGCCAGACCTTACGCCGTTAGATTTTTTTCTGTGCGGTTATCTCAAGAAAAAGGTATATGCAACACAACCAACTAGCATTGTAGACCTCAAAGACAGGATAACTACAGAAATACGGAATATTTCACCTCAAACTTTAAACGAAGTTAAGGAGTTCTATAGGAGACTGTGCTATTGCCAACAAACTAGGTGGAGAACATTTTAAGCATTTATTTTAATGTATCAAAATCAAATACATCAGGTATTTTATGTAGGTATGTGTTTGATAACTGTAAAAATAAAAATTTCACCCTGTATAATTGATAATTGACCATACATTATTTAGTTTGTTGGAATCGGTTCATCAAGAAGATTTCAAAAATATGCAAATATACAGGGTGTTTCATTAAAAAAACAACACCGACTATGGCATACTTGCGTGAATCACCCTGTACATTTACATTTATGTTTACATAACGCACAACTAAATTCAAAAGTTGACATGTCTCGGCATTTTTTATAATTTTCTAAAATAATGACATAAAGAATTTTATTCCATAAGTAGTTTCCACACTGTATGAAACCAGCATAGCCCATAAATGGCTTACGAGAGGAACTCCAAAAATTTTGTTTTTTCAACTATTTCAACGAGTTCTGGACAGATATCTGGAGTGGTTTTTCGAAAACTGGGCCTCCGGGTGGTCACATCACCTATGACCCCTATAAAAATTAACCACGAGCCGCCACTGACTTGATGTATCAACTAATAGAACTGTAACTGGTTGGTTACTCGTAACTTTAACTATTACCACGGACACATACCTAGTATACATATTTTAATATATTAAATAAATAATGTGTAATTCCATGTGCTTGCAATTTTGCGTTGAAACATTTATTTCCGCAATATATTTGTTCTTTTGGCTCGAGTTCAATGCAGTAGACAACCAAAAGTGATGGTATTTTTTTCAGGTTTCTACATTATTCAAAAATAACGTTACGGCAATAACGTCACATCTTTATTGTTGAATGAATAGCCGCCTAGTCTAACAAGAGAGGAGTGAACGAGATACGTTACGCGAACTGCAATTTCGATCTCGTCCTAAATGATGGATGGACGTCACCGTATGTGGTCTTTCGAGGACCGTTTTTTAAACGGTGGTGCATAAATACTGTTCTTTCACAGATCGCGAGCGGATATCAATCGACAGAAGGTGTGGATATTTCCTAATGGCTTTGGTGAATTGATTAATGTTTACAGTGGCGTGGAAACTTTATTGATTTAATTCATTTTATATTATTATAATTATTACAAAAGTCACACTAAAATTTTAGGAAAAAAAACTGAATTTTACTCCACTTTTGAGAAATAGAATGAGCTGAGGAAACTCTGTTTTAGGAAAGACCCCAATCACCTCCTGATTCTTTCAAATGAATTTAGAAACACCTTGTATATGTTGAATGAATTGATAAACTATTTTAATAATACCAGGGTTGTGCTGCATATACCATAGTTAGCGCCTGTCAACGAATATCAAATGTCAAACTTCCCAGCTCTACACTGAGAAAATTCTCAGCAAAGCGTTCTTTCCTAAACTTTTTTCGGCTTAGACAAGTAGAATTTTAACTGAGTTGGTAAAATCAACTTTTCTATTATCTCTATTAGTCCAGTAACTGAAGACCTGAAAATAGGCAAACCTATCAATATATTTGTCCAATAACTTTTTTTGGCTTGTAGGTCTTGACAGGTACTTTAAAAAGGGAGAGAAAGTTCTCCAAGATAGCCCCTTAGCTAAGGGCCCAAAATGGTCCCTAACGCCCCCCAAAAAACGGTTTCCCGCCATTATCTCCCGAAATATGCAATTTGGAGAATTTTTGTTCAGGTAAAAAGTGAAGGTCGTTAAATTATCTACAAAAATGGTCCCTATCATTTTTTTCGAGAATTCAATAGTTTTCGAGATAATCGCATCCAAACGTCCCCTCGCTCACGCGGCTGCACTACCTCTAGAAATGCTACCGTCTATAAAATTAACTTGTTAACCGGCGGACAAATTCTTCCAGAACTCGGTCAAAAATTAATATTTTTCGATGATTCAAAGTACATTGTAATGGGATTATCCGTAGGTATCAATATGTGTACCTTAAACCCCGTTCTCGCCCGTCGAGGACATTGCAAAAAGTGGCCAATGTTATTTTTCCCCAATATTTTGGCCTCTTCCATTAAATCATTGACATTTTATTTATTTTGAATGGTTTATTATCCCTTGTTTTTTCAAATGGGGTCTGGGGAGGTCCTGAATGTTCCTAGAAATTTTTTTTCAGTATCTATGTGGCGTTTCAATAAAAAGTTTATTTATTTATTTGCATTTTTCAGTCGTTTTCGGAGTTCTCACATATCTTGTTAACAAGCGAAAATAAAAAACAAATGTTCAATAATTTTGTTGATAAATGCACACCATTTGAAAGCTTACTATGTCTACTCTCTGAACCAATATTTTTATTCGGAATACAATGCACTCATTTTCCAGGGACCGGGAAAATTGGTAACACGGGTGAAAACCGGTCTTTTTTTTAAATGATTTTTGTTCTCCGCTGTAAATTTTTTGAGAATTAATACCCACACTGAATTAAAGCCTATATTTTGACCTTTCCATCCATATAACTTGTTTCCCATATTTGAGCGCCGTTCTTTTATGTTTATTATTCTCTTGTACGATTATCAATTGATCAATTAAAAAAAAGAATTTTTTAAAGTGAATAAGTGACAATTTTGACTTTCTAGTGTTGCATCAAGAGGGAACATAAAGAAGAAGGTTTGCTGGATTGGCCAAAAACAAGACTTCGATAAAACTGGAATGCTTACCCCCCACCACTGAAGCTGCTAGGCAGCAATTTTATAGGGTGTATTTACAAGTTCAAAGCTGGCTGGGAAACGAGCTTTCACCAGAGGAATGGGGGTGGAAACGTGCAGAGGATGTACTGCTGCTGATTCAAAGCACAAAGAATCCGCCCCACCGGAACTCTTGAAGATGATTTATTGTCAGTGCAAAACAGGCTGCGAGAAAAATTGTTCATGTTTAAAAGCAGGTTTGAAATGCTCCTCTATCTGTGGTTCAGAGGATGAATCTGAAGACAGCAATGAATGCCATCTTAATGCCAGTGAATGCCACTCAAAATCAGCGATTCTCGTCATGAAATAACGCGTTTTAAATTCACATTTGAAGTTCTAGAACTTCGTTTTCCAGCATAAACAAGCATGTTACTCGGATTTAAAAATTATAGCTCTCGCCTTGTCGCGGATTTTTGCAAAAACTGGCATTTACTGGTTCCTGGCATTCACTGGTGCCTTTACTCTACTCTGAATTTTTCTATGTATTTTGTATTTTTAACCTAATTTTTATAAGAATAAATGGTATTTGTTTAAAAATTCCTTGTTTTTTCTGAAATCCTGCACCTATACTGTTCCTTCTGAAGTTTGCAAAAAATTTGCAAAAAATGAAAAAAATGCAAAAAACATTTATCAAAAAATTATTATTATCAGCTTCTATAGGTATTGACTTACTAGTAGCCAAAACGCCGTCACTCAAGACTGCCACATGAAGCAATAAGATTTCGCAATTTTCTAGTAAATTTGCGACTCGTATCCTTGTGAAATTACACTGAACATTGACTAATAGAATGAAGAGACACGAAGTGTTGCTGTGACACACAAAAATTGTGTGAAATACGCCAATAATTACTGGAAAAACGATTGGTGCCCGGATTTTCATGTGTATACCTACACCATAATTTAGCGAGTGCAGGTATTCCGCTGGCGCCATCTACAATTGGTCTCCAAAGTCTAACATGTGAGAATCTATGTATTTCCGAGGCCCTCGAGCAGAAATTTAGTAAGAAACCACCAAAAATATTCGGTGTAAGAATTTTGTTTTTTTCAAAGGCTATTTTCGCAAAAAATATTTGTGTTGCAAAAAATGATAGGGACCATTTTTGTAGATAATTTGACGACCTTCATTTTTTAACTGAACAAAAATTGTCTAACTTGCGTATTTCGGGAGATATTGGCGGAAAACCGTTTTTTGGGACTTTAGGGGCCATTTTGGGCCCTTAGCTAGGGGGCAATGATGGAGAACTTTTTCTCCCTTTGAAGTACCTGTTAAGACCTACAAATCAACCAAAAAAAAATTATTGGACAAATATATTGATAGGTTTGCCTATTTTCAGGTCTTCAGTTACTGGACTAGATGGGCTATATATTCATTTTTATTCAGCTTACGGAACAATTAAAATTTATTCCAGTTCACGGCAGACCCAACAAAATTAAATTAATATATCGATATTCTGTTTACCACGACGTCGAATTATCTTGCGGAAAGCTTGTGTACATTTTGAAATACCACTACAGCATTTATATTATGGAGATGTTCAATTTTCAAAAATAAATATTTATTTTGCACGGGCAAAAACAAATTAATGAATATTTTCCATACAAATTGATTCATAAACACAATCTGAACCTCCAGGGTTAAATAATGTAAAAATATACAAAAATATATAAAGGGGATATAGATACAGCTTTGCCAACACATTGTCGATTTTAAGAATTCCCTGATGGAAACTAATAAGTATAGATGGCCAAATTTAGATTGTACGTATCATAGCTGAGCATGGCTGACTTCCACTTCAACCGCTAGAATAAGAAATTACCACCCACCTCTCTCATATTGTTTTTCCAATTTCTTGTATTTTCATACAACGCAACGAGCTGTTAGTTTTAATTTTAATAAAACTTGAGTTGATTGAAGGTGAATCCATTAAACCATCGAATACCGCAAAAAATCTAGGATTAATATTGGATCCTAAATTAAAATATGATAAACATATCAACAATTGCATTAAAAATGCCTACTTCAATATTAAAAAGATATTTCAAATTCTATAGATAGTATCTGTCATTCAATGCAAAAAAAGTTTTGTGTGATGCGCTAGGAGAATGCAAGTAGTGCAAAACTGATGCTTAAGGCTGGTCTGTGGTATCAGAAGACGTCAAAGAATTTCCCACAAACTCAATACAGACTCAGTATGGCCAAGAGACAATATCTTCATTCGGCTTGCTTATTCCATAGAATTATTAAAACTGGACAACCATTTCATGCTTATGGGTTTAGCAAATTTCAAGGAAAAAATAAGTCTCTCACGTAGCTGGTGCTATGTTTGGTTAAAGGTAAGTTTCTTTAATATATTGTTACGCGAGCTGCTGCATTAATGTGCTCAATTAGTGCCCCCAGTTAAATTCCCATATGATACGACTATGGCTCCTCCGCCTTATTTTCAAGAATGATTTGGAACACGTAACATCTAGAAAAACCCAGCGCGTTCACCAGAACTTCGAGTTCGAGAGGTCTCTAGAACAAGTCGTGCGAGTATAAATAGGCGACGAGCATCGCAGCTGAGTTAGTTAGTCAGTTAGTGTTGATACTGAAAGAAAGCAATCGCGCCTCGATAAAGTGTTTATTAAGTGACTCTCATATAAATTATAGTTAGTGTGTGATATAAATTATTAAATAAGGACTGTATTTGAATATAAATCTGTAAATATAAATTAATTGTAAATATAAATTAGAATAAACGTTACAATATTTATATAATTGTGTTGCAAAATAGTGATGAAAACAATGAAAAATAATCCACATATTATTTTTACACATTATGCACAAATATGTAGGTACCCGTCAATCACTAATTTTTCTGTTGTTACAGATAATGCCTCAAAAATGCTGATAAGTATAAAAGAAATCCACAGAGAATTCAGAGTGTGTCACTGTGCAGTAGTAATTGGGACTATTCTCAGCACATCCAAGAGTTACAATTGATTGAAAGTGAATCAAATGAAGAAGGTACTTCTTTTAAATAATTCCAATTATTTACGGTTAGAACAAACACCAATTTTTGTTCCAAGAAAGACAATTTTAAGATAGCTGTAACGAGTTATTTTTGTTGTTATAGATACAGGGTTAATTTTCAAC
>CAJUYG010002953.1:0-25296 GCA_910591675.1 Galerucella calmariensis
AGGGTTTATTACTCCTCGTACTTTTTGTACATACTATACTACATACATACTTATAGCGGGTATCAGTAAAAGCAGTATTCAAAAAATTGCTTGTGAAAAGAAGTTGGGTGAAGACGGTGAATCTGCATTAGTAACACCAAACACAAAGATGAAATCACGTGCTGCAAAAACTAATTTGGACGACTTTGATATAATAGGATGTCTTAGCCGATACTTCACAAATTTTTACATAACTGAAAAACAGGTTCGAATCGTATACATAAAAAATTCACAGAGGAATACAATTATACAGGTTCCCGAGAAAGCCTTGATTGGATTGGATTACGTTGGAGACAAACCAGAACCAAGAGAAAGTTATTGATGGAAATAATCAAGGAGAACCCTTGAGTCCCCTTTTATTTGCTCTGTTTATCGCCAATTTGGAAGACTACTTTTATGCTCAAGGAGCTCAAGGTGTGAATATCGATAATAAAAATGATGTTCTAACACTCCTGTATGCTGATGATCTCGTTATACTGGCTCATTCTGAAATTGATGTTGCAAGGAAACTGAAAATTAAGAAAACAAAAATTGTTAGGTTTTCTAAAGGTGGATTCCAAAAACCGAACTACAAATTTTATTTTAAGAACGAGATCATAGAATTGAGTAATACATATACATATTTAGGTGTAACGTTTTCTTCCTCTGGCTTATTCAGTGAAATGTCAACTGTAAAAAAGGTAAACAAGCCGTTGGCGCTCTCATTCCTGATGTGTAAGGCAAAAATTGACATGTGGTACCCTAGAATCAAACTATTTGAATCTCTAGCGTTAAGCGTTATGTTTAACCGTTGGTTTAACAGTGTCTCTGTTTGGGGTCCTCGTTATTTGGATGCACTAGAAAGGGTGCAAATACATTTCCTAAAACGAATCCTTTTAGTAGCGGTTAATACTCCTGACTCTGTTATTCGGATAGAAACAGAAAGAGTTAAGTTGTCGTACAATGTTTTTAAAATGACAATAAATTGGTTACTAAAATATTTGAATCTCTAGCGTTATGCGTTATGTTTAACAGTGTCTCTGTTTGGGGTCCTCGCTATTTGGATGCACTAGAAAGGGTGCAAATACATTTCCTAAGACGAATCCTTTTAGTAGCGGTTAATACTCCTTACTCTGTTATTCGGATAGAAACAGAAAGAGTTAAGTTGTCGTACAATGTTTTTAAAATGACAATAAATTGGTTACTAAAGATTCTTCAAATGGAAAAATTTCGCTATCCCAGACTTTGTTTTGAGCAACAGCTAATACCACAAAGTATAATTGGGCATCCCAAATCAAACAATTTTTTGCTGACGTTGAATCACTGCAGTTATAGAATCAATTAACTTATGGTCATCTAACAACACAAAAAAAAACTACTGTTTTCCAAATATTATACCTTCCTGCACCAATCCGATATTGCTACATCGTCAACGTACCCTTTCATGGCTCTATATAATGCTTTCACCACAACACGTGAACCAAGCAATTATTTACTGTTGAAGTACGGTTAATCAATTTAAAATGAAGTTCACATTAAACGGCATAACCTATAGTATAGATCCCACTTTAACATGTACTGTTTGTAACCTGGACGAGAAAGAGACTATTTTTCATATTTTGTTTGAGTGTCCGATATATACAGTTATGAAACAAAACATATCCTGTCTGCAAAATTTGGAAACATTAGTAAATGCTCTACAAAATATAAACCTATCTGAGGGAAAAACTATATGCTGCTACCTTTAGAATATTCTCAAATTGAGGTCATTTATACTCGATGAATAATGTATTTATTTTATTTTTATTTTTTATTACAAACTGTCTTGTAAACTTAAAAAAAAATTTGTATATTATCACACACTAACCTTGCTGTAAACATTGTTTTCTATAAGCAATAAAGTTATTATTATTATTATTGATGGAAAAACCTGAAATCCAACACCTGGGTCTCACCAGATGAAACGTTATAGAAACCAAAATCACCCAATTATATATATGAACAGGATACTCCTAAATTTAAATGTAGGTATACGTCTTGGAAGATAATCATAATCTTCCAAAATATTCCCACCGAAAAAAAGGTGCATACCACCCTGCATCGCATTAAATATATTGCTCGTGTAGTTTCCACGGTGGTAAACGCAACAACCGGACGTTTAAATTTTGACGGTTAGCTTTTAGTTCATCCTTATCTTTCTCATTTTCTATTCATTGTGGATTTTAATTTACGTCGTTGTGTGCGATTTATATGCTATTATTATCTTTATATCCTTATTGATGATGATACAACCCATAAACTGTTTTTATTATGCCAGCTATTTGTTTATTTTCTTATTGTTGGTTAAAAAAATTGTTTAAAAATATTCTCAGGACCAATCTTCACGAACATATATGTTGCGTCATATAGGGGCAGTTCCTAATGAGGCTACAGCAAATATATCCACCTTCCAGTGACGTAAAAGCTCCAGCTGGATGGTTACGAATTTAAATACGAAGTTTTGCAAGTGTAACAAATACCTTTCTACGTTTTTGAGTGCAACTAATGTTGGTCAAAAAGAGAGATAAGAGTCTCGCTGAGCTCATGTAAACTTGTGATGATATTCCAAGTAGAAATTGCAGAAATACAACACTATGCAGGAGAGCTATTAAGGTTTGAAGAAAAGACCAAGCAGCTATAAAAGCATTCAGCTCCATGCAGATTAGTTCCAATCTAACGGCGTAAGGTCTGGCGATCTAGCTGGCCACTCAATAGTACCTCTTCGTCCAATCCATTTATTGGGGAAGATTTCATCTAAATAAGTGCTAACCATTAAAGCATAATGGGGTGTTGCCCCGTCTTGCTGGAACCAAACATTTTCATTCGATAAGCTAGGATCTATTGCGTTGGAATATAAGTTTGCCAACGCATGAATAACTTCATTTCTAAGCATATTTAACTATTTTTCAGCTGTAAAATTTCCATATATAGGATTCTCTGCTGACCAATATCATCAGTTCTGTCGGTTTACCTCTCCATTCAATGTGAATGTTGATTCGTCAGAAAAAAGAATGGTACCAAGAGCTATCTCATTTCTGTTCAGCTTATTAATCAATCTTTCTCAGAAATCCATTCTACGATCTGGATCGTCTTCTGTTAACTCCTGCACAAAAGTTAATTTGTAGGGATGAAGTTTTTCTTTATAAAGACATCTTAGAACAGTTGTATGACTAACATTATTTTCACGGGCAATTTGACGTGTGCTTGAAGTTGGATTCTCTTCGACACTTAACAAAATATCCACTTTCACATTATCTTCAACGAAGTGTGGTTTTCTTTTCAATGGTTTGACATGTCCACGTTCTCTGAATTGTGCATGAATTTTAGACACAGTACTTTGTGAAATATTAGGCAATTGGGGATACCTGTGATTAAATAAGTTTGCCACTTCAACTTGACTTCTGCAGTTATCCCCGTACCCGATCATCATTAAAATCTCAATTCGGTGAGTCTCAGTTAAATATTTCATTGTTATGTCGACAAGGAAAGAGTGTTTGACAAAGATTTTACTTTTCAGTATAAACTGTCATTATATCAACAACTGACATAATAGAAAACAATCCACATTATTTACCGATTTAAAAAAATCTACATTATTTACCGATCTTGTCTAATTATTGGCGTTTTTAGGCAATTTTTAGGTATTTATGATAAAATTCATGGGCCTAGCAGGCTTTGTTTAATATACAAATACGTCTAATAATTAGTTAGTTTAGATTTTTGATAAATCCATATTTAGCTAATTTAAAAAAGTACCAATATTTCAAGTGTAATAAATTATTAATTTTAAAATGTCACCCTGTATAATTCATTATTGACCCTACATTATTTAGTTTGTTGGAATCGGTTCATTAAGAGGATTTCAAAAATATGCAAATATATAGGGTGTTTCATTAAAAAAAACACCGACTATGGCATACTTGCGTGAATCACCCTGTACATTTAAATTTATCTTTACATAACGCACAACTTAATTCAAAAGTTGACGTGTCTCGGCATTTTTTATAACTTTCTAAAATAATGACATAAAGAATTTTATTCCATAAGTGGTTTCCACACTGTATAAAAATATATGTTGTCTTTAACAACTCTCCCAAATTCAATTATTCGCTACTCTTGCAAAAACGCAAAGGTACTTTAAAAAAAAATTAAAACGTTTAAATTTATTTGTTCCATCATTATTTGGTACGATGTATTGTCAAAGGTCAATATAGTGAGTAAAATGATGCAGAATCCAAATACAGTTGTTAATGAATGCCATAGAGAAATAAAAAGTCTCATCAACTACCTCACTGAAAAAAGGTCAGATGAAAATTTTGATGTTTTTGTGAATGAGTCTAAAGCCGAAGCTGGAAAAAATGATGTAGAGCAAACATGTCTTTCAATTAGGGAACGAAAGAGAAAACGTCAATTTCCATATGAAAGTACAGACGATCCAGTTCTAGATCCAAAGCGAAAATTTAAGATCAGTTTTTATTTTCAAATTTTTGATACAACGGTTCAATCCCTACAAAGTCGTTTCGAGAGATTGAAGCAATGCAATGATTTATTTGGATTTTTGAGTGATTTTCAAAACCTTCTGATGAGATTAAACGATCGTGCTTAGAGTTGGCTTTGCAAATTCACCATGAAGGAAATGTTTGCAAGGATATTGATAGTCTTGATTTCTACAATGAAATTTCATCATATAAAATCTTCAACCCTGTCAAAGACTCTCGCAATACCTCAGACTCACCCATAAATATTCTGAATTATATAACCAAGAAAAATGTGCAGTCTTTGTTTCCAAATCTGTCTATAGCATTAAGGATATTTTTGACGCTGCCGATTTCTGTTGCGTCTGGCGAAAGGAGTTTTTCAAAGCTAAAACTTGTAAAATCTTATTTGAGAACTTCGATGTGCCAGGAAAGGCTTTCAGATTTAGCTGTTATTTCAATCGAAAATAAAATATGTGAAGCCATCGATCACAATGAAATGATCAATGAGCTTGCATATGCAAAAGTAAGACGTGTTATGTTCTAAAACTACCTTGTTATTTGATAATTAGCTACTTAGGTATTAGACAGATCTTGCACATTTTCAAGTTAACGGATTTGTTTGCGTTGAGCACCGTTTGAGAGTTTTAACTCAATTCACTCAGTTTTTGTTAATTTCCGAATGGACGTGGTTTTATTTATGACCTATAATTAATAGTCTATTTTATTTGATGTCGAAAATAAATTTTTTCTACTACCGTGGGTAAAGTACGTACTTTAGACACATTTTCGAGTGCGTAAAACTTTATTTTACGCACTAGTGCGTAAAGAGTTTTACTTTACGCACTAGTGCGTAAAGAAAAAATTCCAATATGTATGTAGTTATAGATATCTAGTCTTATAAAAATATAGGTATAATAAACGGATATTGAATCTAAGTTTTTTTCATAAATTGGAGATAGAAACCTATAGAATTCGGTAAAGTAACCTAATAATTATTGTTAAATAATTATTGAGTACTGGAAATAATACGGTAAATAGGTATAAGTTGGCGGTGAGTGACTGACATTTCTTTGTGAATTGAATCTGACATTTAAAATTTAAATTGAGATCTTCCGACTATACCTAGAGTAAGCAATTGTATTTTATATTTAGGAATTGAATATTTTTAGAAAACTATGATGTTATTTTAGATTATTATAAAAAGACTCTTCTAAAGAAAAATTTAACTAGTGCGTAAAGAAAATTACTATTAAACTTTTGTATTTTAATTAAATATTCGCTAGTAGAAAAAATATTGTATGCAATTCGTGTGTAAAGACCTTTTTTTCGACTCATGTGATTGTCGACAATATTCACATTCGTCAAAAAAAAGGCTACTTTACACACTAGTTACATAAATAACTATTTTATCATATTTTTTCGTTGTTTTATTTTATTACGCCCATTATCATAATCAAACACTTACACTAAAGTGACTTTAGTCTATAAGGAAACTATTCAGTTTAAACCTCAAACTGAAAATGGTTATGAAAATTGGCCTTATCATCAAAATTTAAGCATAGTATATAGGGGCGCACAAAATTATTCTTGCACGCAGGCGTTCGCCACCCCAAGAACGGCACTGGTTGAGCACTTTACAACCATGTAATTATATTAAAATTGTAATTACATAATTCTAGTGGTGCGATGACAAGGTATCCTCAGCACATTTTGACGAATGCACCTCTAAAATTAAAAGAATCTTCTTCTGTTGTTGGCTTCTAAATAATCGAAATTATTGCAGTATTAAGGCTTCCAAATGCTTCCAATAGTCATCAAACTGTGATATGTAATTTAACAGAAATGGATAATTACAGGTTTTCGAGGCAGATATTTTAAAACCTGTCATTTTACCTGCCGCTGTATAATGAAAATGGATTACTGTAGGGTAGAGTGGTGTATTTTAACAAATTACAATTTTTGGTCAACAAGTGTTATGAATTGAATAATTTTGGTTTTATGTAAGCTATTTTTGCCATTTTGCGCTTCTTTAAGCAACAAATTTGAAGTGGTGTACCTTTTTGATTTCCTCTAATATCAATAGAAACCTTTCCAAGTTTTTTTAGTCAATAATATAATTAATTGGCTTCTAAAAATTCTAATCCTCAAGGCTTTTTCAACACGCTTATATTAACTTCACTTATATATATGTTTGCTTGTACCTACTCCTTTTGACTCTATTTTGAGCCTCTTTAAATGAACAGATTTAATTCAAACTTTGTACACTTGTCAAAGACTGATGACCACACAATATTACCACATAATGACATGACCACATAATATTAATATATAGGGCGTTCTATTTTCAAATTACACTTAAAAAAACTAAAAAACACGCTTAATAGGCAATCGAACTAAAAAGTGAGAAATAATTTTTAATTCAAGAATTAAATGATCAATGAGACAATTCTTTATTTGTTTTCTAAATCGATGTTCGAAACTGTTCACACAGCGGTAAATATTAATGTTCCGTAAGGTTACTATAGTTAAAGATAGTAACCTTGGAAAAATGATGATAGGGTTACTAGGTATTGAAGAAAAACAATAAAGTCTCTAGGTAAGAAAAAATGGATCCACTGCTTTATTATGTTTCACTTCTTAGTTCGATTGTATAAAGCGTGTTTTTTTCTTTACCTACGACCCCACCTGTAATCAGTCAATAACATACAGTCCGTATCAATGTAATGATGTCTATTACGCACTGTAAAAAAGACGCACAGCTGTAAAGTAAATCGCACGGCTTCCCTAGCAGCATCTTAGCAACTGTCAATAGACGTCGCCATTTTATTCAAAATTTACTATTTGAAAACATTCGATATGGCCACGTTTAACTATGAAAAGCCCAAAGGGCTAAGTAAATGTATTGATTATAATTGAAAAATGGACTTTCGATTATCAACAATATTTTAATAATGATTAAACGTCAGTTCTTTAATGTGCTTCTTTCATTGGTAATAGAGTAATAGAGATAATAGAGTTTACCAAGCAACTCTAATTATGTAACTGTTATTTCTTATGCTTCTTATAAAAAATACAAGTACAAGTGGGTCGTAGGTAAAGTATAGTACGTTACTTGTGTTGTAAAGCATTTGCTTTACAACACACGTTACGTAATATACTATTATTTTAAACTATATCAAACTGTAATTTAATTTTAATCAATCTTAACTTGGAAAACATAGTTAAGTTCCGTGTTAGTTATAGTATATTAAGTATTAAGAACGGTAAGGGCTGTTTATCGACAGCAATGTTTTGCTGGAGACCGCTATTATCCTTAACGTTCGAGATGCTTATACCATTTTTTGCGCGATCGTATTCAATTTGGAATAAAATAATTTAAATTTTTTCGAAATGAACGAAATGTCGAAAGTGACATTTATATTTCTCGATCAGTTTGAAATATAATTTGCATTTTGGTGAAATTGTTTTTATTACTTTTATATATTTATTACTTTTTATATTGCTCTGTTCGGTTCTGTTCATTAAAAGAATATAAATAAACTTTGTTCCTTTTGTGTAATGAATGAAGTAATATATTATTTAGGACCACTTGAATGTATGTAGGTCTAAGACGTAAACACAACCTACCGTCCTGACAACCGATGCTGTAAATAAACAAAAAAGATCGATCGCGCAAAAAAGTTATTTCATAGCGCGCCAAAGCGAGTGACGTTATAAGAGTAGTATGCCCAGCTGTGTATAGTTTGTCTCAAAGAATGTCGTCATCGCTTTTGACGGCAATTATCTAAATACGACCTTCTTGAAAGAATTTCACCTGAAATGAAACCCAACAACAGTCGAGTGACAAGGAAATGGCGGGCCTGGTTAAAGGAGGAAAAAGAAAAAAAGTTAAAAGAAATGGTCTTCACATATTAAATAAAAAACAAAGAATGTATGATAAAAATACAAAAAGATAGATATTTCTACAGCAGCTATTGGTCATATGATTTATTGCAATTGGCAGATCAATTTTATGATTGCCGGCAAAAGCGAAGACGATTACTTTGAGACAAACTATACTCGTGTATCTATCGCAGGCCACAACAGTAATGCCAATTCAAGGAATATAAAATAAACACTCGAGTAAACAAAATACATTCAAATACAAAAGTAGCTTAGAAAACTGAAAAACAAGCTTTATTAAAATGGATACTGCAAGCGCCAAATGTGATGGCGAGCCCGCCCTCATGCGCACAAACTCATTTTCAATAATACCTTCCACTACAGCTCTTGGAAGACATATAAATGCTCTGTACAGAGGCGTATCATTAGTTGTTCTCTAATTTTGTTGGCGTTTGGAATTGTGTGAATAATGTTTGTGTTGTTTCTGAAAACATGTCATCGCCTAACAAAAAAGCAGATATAAATTATGATAATCATGATAATGATAATCAACCGTACTACTACCTATAATACTGAATACAATATGAAAAGAAATCATGTATAAATAATTTCATATTGTATTGACAGATTGGATGAAATAAATTTTTGCTCCTGTCGCCCCCGGCATCCGATTCGAACAAATCCCAAAACCGAATGTTTCTACTTTTCCTTATTTACCTGTCTAAATTCGGTGCAGTTTAGAATTATTGTTGTAATTTATGAGGTCAGATTGGCAATTTATTAAGAAACCGAAGCTTTACCTTTCATCTTTGACGTTAATATTGGATTTTCATTTTCGAAAGACATCACTCATAACTTTTTAGAATATTATTTATAGTTTGGGTCGGATGCGACTGATGTTAGAATAAATTGGATACTAAGAAAACTGATATCATTCTAAATGAGAAAGTTAATATTAAAAACCGCAAAAAGATATGAACTTGCCAATAACATACAGATTGTGAAAAAGTTTAAGATCACAAGATTTGAATATATGAGGCTTTTACTTGAATTAGATCCATACTGATGAAATGAAACAATTTGATTTGTTAAAATCTACTTTATATTAAAATTAAAGTTGTGACGCGTTTCGCTAACACAGTAGCTTTATCATTCGTTCATCAATCACAAGATTTACACAAGTACGACAAGGATCATATTAACAACACTTTTTGAAAAATGGAGACAATAATTGTTCTGTGTGAAACTCACAATTAGATCAGTTCCCTCTATCAAAACAGGTGCGCTCATTGTCCTTTCTACTTTCAACCGTTGTGTTTTGGTTTCACACATAGAACAATTTTTGTCTCTCTCTCTCTCACACAGACCAAATACAATCAAAAGACTTCCTACTCTAATTAAAAATGTGTGACATGTGGTGACATATGTAGTCATGATTTATTAAGAGAAATACTCTAGTTAAACAGAAATCTATCAATTATTAGACACTTTTAGCTTGTCATAAGTTTTTACACGTATCCGTATCCGTATTGGAGTTACGTTGACGTGAAGGAATTGTCAAGAAAACCTTTTTAGCAGAAAACGTATCGCTTCGTTCTGTTTTTAATTGTATAACCTCAAAGTTTTTTTATTTTACCCATTTATGTTTTTGTGAAACGTAAAATGGGGGCGATATTAAATAATCCATTGCTGCTAGACGAGGAAGATGATGTAATATATCACTTATAGCACGGAATACTGACTTTGGTTGGGAATGTTTGGATACGGATACGTTTAAGTATACGGAGTAGGGTACGTAACAATACGTGGAACGCATCGTATCGGCTGAGACGTAACGGGTCTACACATGCGCAGTTCGTTACGGATATGGATAAGTGAGAAATTTAAGACATGCTAAAAGACTCTAATGGCGGTGAATTTAAGCTATGGTCCGAAAGTAACTATCCGTAACCACGGTTAACCGCTTCGGTTGACAGATAAAACTAAAAAATCTAGTTGTATTAGGCAACCCAGATCACGTGACCTAATATGACGGTGCAGGGCAAACAATTTAGACAGATAGGTTAGTTTTGTATTGTCTATTCAGTCATAAACAGTGCTCAAGACTTTTTAGTCGAATTTAGTAGTATATTTTGCTTCAATTTAGTATATCTTATTAGTGTTTAGTATATTGTTCATTTGATTAGTATTTTATATTTAGAATATATCACTTTTCTTAGTTTTTATAAATATTGTTATTGGACAAAACTGAACAAAATGTCTGCTACATACAGCCTGATATTTGATTTTTGATTCTGTTAAATCATCTCTATTGATTGCTGCTAACCACATTTCTCTACGCTTCTTACCTAATTCATTCTTGTGTACCAAAAATGTGTTCTTTAAAACAGCTGGGACCTTAAAAAAGCTTACTTGGTCTCGGTTTGAACGGCTCCCACAACCGACTACAATACGAGTTGTTGGCATTTTGAAGTAGGTGTTTCACTCCTGAAATCCGTAAGCATAAAAGTTAAATACTGCAGGTGATATCTTCCAATTCAAGCAAGTGAAATTTTAATGCCAGCAATTTCATAAAAGTTTCACGGTCTGCAATGTATTAAATCACATTTGTTTGTCCTGTGTCACCATACTGAATTTTATTTGACAGGTCACTGGATTGCCTAATTCGGGACACACTTTTTCTTCTCCTTCTTTTTTGTTTCTATGGGCTTAACTCTATCGAATTATCTACCCATTACTATTTATTACTTCTAAATAACTAGAAAGAAACTGCACATTCGTGCATATGCCTCTGAGAAACCTTCTTCCTGTATCTAAAATAAAATTATATAGTTCAGTTTTTGAAAAATTTACACAAAAGCGAAGCACTACGCACTGAAGGTTCTCTAAGGGTGAGTTGTACCAAACACCTAAACTCGGTTTAATGATGACTGATGTTTAGACTGATGTAATTGTTGATAATAAATACATCAATCAGCAACAGTCTAAACATCAGTTATCATTAAACCGAGCTCAAGTGTTTGATACAACTCGCCCTAAGCATGTCCTCTACACTTCAAAAAAGGTAGAACATGTCGCGGGACACACGGTAGGAACTTTAGTTCCTTTTAGGCAAAATTTATGTAATACATCTGCCGTTATAGATAAACGATTTGTATATTCTTTGGTGGTCGAGTAGTAAGCATACCAGACCCTCACGCAGTAGACACGGGCTCGATTCCCCGTGGGGAAGTTTTTTTTAATTGTTAATTTTATTTTTAAATAATTATTCTGCTTGTTATTAATAACGACAACAGGTAGACGTTTGAAATATTTAGCAGAATATTCATTATTATAGATAATGGTACGTTACCCTTCATGAGGGAGTCCGACTGGCAACATCTACTTATAACAGCATCGTATATTTAAAAAAGGAAACCGCAGCATTATACAAATTGGACATTCAAGAATTGTACGTTTACCACAAAATCAGTGGAAACATAAAATTGAATTGTTAAATTTTTAATTTGAAGTTATATTACAGTTTAAAGAAATTTTTATTTTCTAGATTTTTTCTTAAGTGGGACGTAGAAAAAATATGCTGTTCGACTCGTGTGGATTGTCCATATCGCACTTGAACGATTGAGCATTCCGCTTACGGCGTCGTGCTCAAACTTCGTCCTCGTGCGATATGGCCATCATATCCACACTAGTTGCACAAACTACTATTTCTTCCAAAATATGCCCTTTTACATTTAAAAACAACCTGCCAAATATCAAATCAATTTATCCATCCATTTTAAAGTTATCGAATTAAAGAATTAGAAATAGAATTTTAATATAGCATCGGTGGTTCAGTGGTAGAATGCTCGCATTCCACGCGGGCGGACCGGGTTCGAATCCAGGCCGGAGCATATGAATCGCTGCTTCGTAAACGAGAGAGAGACTAAGGAGAGAGCACAAGCACGTAAGCA
The DNA here is from genome assembly GCA_910591675.1 of Galerucella calmariensis. Taxonomy (NCBI): domain Eukaryota; kingdom Metazoa; phylum Arthropoda; class Insecta; order Coleoptera; family Chrysomelidae; genus Galerucella; species Galerucella calmariensis. The sequence goes on from CAJUYG010002953.1 coordinate 12,371, forward strand.
AGGCACATAACGAAGCAACGTAACATAACGCAACGCGTAACGATCAGATCTTTTGCGTCGCGACCCCTGGCCGCTCAAACATAACCTGACGTAAAGAACTAAAGTTCCAAAAAAAAGGTAGAACGTGTCGCGGGACACACGGTAGGAACTTTAGTTCCTTTTAAGCAAAAGTTATGTAATACATCTGACGTTATAGATAAACAATTTGCATATTTTTTGGTGGTAGAGTAGTAAGCACACCAGACTCTCACGCGGTAGACCCGGGTTCGATTCCCCGCGAGGAATTTTATTTTATTGTTAATTTTATTTTTAAATAATCATTCTGCTTGATATTAATAACGACAACAGGTAGACGTTTGAAATATTTAGCAGAATATTCATTATTATAGATAATGGTACGGTACCCTCCATGAGGGAGTCCGACTGGTAACATCTACTTATAACAGCATCGTTAATTAAAAAAAGGAAACCGTAGCATTATACAAATTGGACATTCGTTTACCACAAAATTAGTGGAAACATAAAATTGAATTGTTGAATTTTTAATTTGAAGTTATATTACAGTTTATAGAAATTTTTATTTCCTAGATTTTTTCCTAAGTGGGTCGTAGAAAAAAGATGCTGCTCGACTCGTGTGGATTGTCCATATCGCACTTGAACGATTGAGCACTTCATCTTCGTCCTCGTGCGATATGGCCATCATATCCACACTAGTTGCACAAACTACAATTTCTTTCAAAATATGCCCTTTTACGTTTAAAAACTACCTGCCAAATGTCAAATCAATTTATCAATCCATTTTAAAGTTATCGAATTAAAACATTCAAGTTTTCAAAATTTCAACACCCTGTATTTCGAAAAGTAGCTAGACCCCTTAATCGCGCAAAAAAATTATGGAAATAATAGTAAAAATTTATCCGAACAAATTCAAGTAGATCACTAGCACTGCGAATACCAGCTTTGCATAGAATTTCAATATAGCATCGGTGGTTCAGTGGTTAGAATGCTCGCATTGCACGCGGGCGGCCCGGGTTCGAATCCGGGCAGGAACATATTTATTATTATTAATCGCTGCTTCGTAAACGAGAGAGAGACTAAGAAGGAACAAGCACGCAAAAGCAAGGCACATAACGAAGCAATGTAACATAACGTAGCCTAACGTAACGCGTAACGGTCAGATCTTTTGCGTCGCGACCCCTGGTCGCTCAAACATAACCTGGCGTAAAGAACTAAAGTTACAATAATTTTTTGAATATTTGAGTTGTTTTTAAACATGGACAATCAGGCTGCTCTGTTTTACTTTTATTCGTATTATGATTCGTTTATATGTTTTATTTTTCTCTTCGATGGTGGAATAATCTGGAATAATCAGCAAACAAAAATAATAAACAATAATAATGCATGTCGCGTGACAGGGATGACAATCGAAACCAGAAGTAACCGGGCTCCTAAGGCTGGTTACTAGTTTGACAGTTCAGTATCTGTAAACCGTGTTCCAGAAATAACCAGATTTTCAGCAACCACTATTTTTTGGTTACTTTCGGGACGGTAAACCGCAAACCAGTTACTTCCTGACCATAGCCTTAAACTTTAGAACAATTTTATGAGCCGTTTGGTCTATGATATTAAAAAGATATTTGAAAATAACACATGAGACATAAAGTAATAAAAATTTAAAATAATGATTTTCATTAATTTTATTATAATGAAGCTCTCAAACATAAGTAACCTTTGAGCTTTTCTATGAGTACACTGGGGAACACAACAAGAACAGATCTCATCTTCTAATTATAGCCAAAAACACGAGAACAAAATAACACAACCTAATTTAAACAAATACGCTACAAAAAAACGCTGTCAACGCTTGAGAATGGCTGACATATTGACAAAGGAAACAGAGAAAACCTCATTTTATCTGTGCTATATCAATCATCAACGTAAAATTTTAATAACATCGCCATCTTTGGTAAAAATATTGATTATATCTTCAATCATAACTCATGACAACTGCTGGGTATTCTGTACAGTTTCCAGTCCCTGCTCTCTCTCACTCTCTTTTTTTGAAATAGTGCTGTTTATATGATCCTTGTTGTACTTGTAAGACCTATAAAACTCTATACAGATTTAGACTAATTAATTTTGTTAAAAACATATTTTGAGTCAAAAAATCCGATATCCGAGTATCTTATCATATTACCTATATAGACCATTTTGATGTATGTTCAAACTAAAAAAGTGACGTTTTATTACGTAATTAAAGGAATAATTTTTAATTTGATTAAAATTATTGCTCTGTCTTCAGTTCTTGAAAAGTGTGTAAAATTTCGAATTAATTGCGTTACAAGCAAACATACAAGTAAAGCAAATACAGGGTGTTTCTTAAGTAATCTAAAATATTATATGGGGCGCTTCGTTACTCAATTTTAAGACGAAAAGTTCATATAAACATGTGTGATAGGTGTTGTCGTTTCTGAGATACAGGGTGTTTTGTTCGTGAAATTAATTTTTCTTGGTGACGCTACTGATTTATATTTTTTTATTATTTTATTACAAGCAACATGTGTTAAACATAAAGAAAAAATAATACATTTCAGAGCAAGTGTTCAAAATGTCCACCTCCAGCTAAAATGCAAGCATCCGCTCGATTTCTAATGGATTGTCGAATACGTTCGAAGATACCAGGATTGTTACGAATAACATTACTGCAGCCGTCTATGATACGATTTTGAAGATCTTGTACGTTTAATATCAGTGTTGTGTAAACAAGCGATTTCAAATATCCCCACACACAAAAATCCAGAGGATTGTGTCCAGGTGATCTAGGGGGCCACGGGTGTGGAGATCCTCGTCCGATCCAATGGTTTGAAAAAACATTATTTAAAAACTCGCGTACAATCACTAAAAAATGTGGAGGAGCTCCGTCATGCATGAACCACATGCGCCTTCTAATAATAATAATAATAATAAATTCAACACCCTGTATCTCATAAACGACAACACCTATCACACATGTTTATATGAACTTTTCGTCTTAAAATTGAGTAACGAAGCGCCCCATATAATATTTTAGATTACTTAAGAAACACCCTGTATAAAGCGTGAAAATATAGAAATATTATATGGGCATGTTTTATTGTCCAAAAAGCATCAGGAGCAGCATCAATTATTCTTATTTTTAAGTTTCCGGTACCTACGCACCTGGGTGGCTTGTACTTCTGGTCTTTTTTTGTATCTCCTCTTTTCTTTTTCTCCCACTTGTTCATTCCATATACAGTTAAATTCGTGTTAAATATAAAATAGAACTATTTGTCACTTTTTTTCCCACCAAAAACATCCAGTTGGGTGGTCAATTTTCTTCAAAAATACATCAAAAGCATAAAAAGGGACAAGGTCAGGAATAAACAAACAAAACACTCAAAATCTGTAATTCATCTCTACTTTAAGTAGCAACATTTAACACAACACAAACCATTCAGAATGTCAAAAACAACGAGACCTCCAATGAATTATGATCTATCATGGTTAGGTTAGGAAGCACTGTCTCCGTAGTTTCGGGCGTTCGCCAAAATAGGACAGAGTCTGAATTGGAACGAAAATTTCGAAAATCTTTTTGTATTTGTATTTCGTTTTCGCTTGGTATGAAAAGTTTTTTTCTAAGAGGATTTCCACTGATTATTTCGGCTCGCAAAATGCAAGAAATTTTGTAAATACTTTCACTAATAGCCCGGTTTTTTTTTATTTTAGCAAAACCGTAACTCTTACGGTATTAAATCCGGAGAATAAGGTGGTGGTAGAGAGACACATACTTTATTTAGTTTTGGTGTATAAATGACTTCTTATAGATGTTGCTTAGTACTGCCTAATGAAATGGTGAATGAAAAAGATATAGTTGAAAAATTACAGGAATATACCAAAGCCATGTGAATTTAACTAAAAGAACAATAATTTATGTGCATTTCATTGTCAAACTCCTGTTTTTATCCCATAAAGCTCTAAAATATATCCTATAAATTTGAAAAATTAAGAATTAAAGAGAGGAGTGGAAAACCAACTAGCAAAATTGCAAAAAGATTCAAAAAGGGAAAAAGGGAAGAAATAAGTGCTCAAGTCCATATTTTTGCTATAAACCAGGCTATTGGGAAAAGCAGAATTCGATAGATGGCGCTCTGAAATGTCAACATCATCTTAACAACGAGTAAAACAAATCAGCTGCTGTATAAACCCTTTGATATTTAAGTGGTTTTATTTTGCTGTTTTAGTTATTTTCAGTGTGTGTTTTGTAAAACTTTTTTGTTTTTTCCTTGATTGTGCTTTAGTATTTTGTGTTGTTAAACTAAATTTTGACTCCTAATATTTTTATTTTTGGAGTAATAGGTATGGTTGATATTTGTGAAAAGTACAACAAGCGTTCAATTAACTGTTTAGTTTTAGGTCTGATTTCGTGTTTTTATTTTATTTTTGATACAATTATATCTACAAAAGTTGCAGGGAAGGTAGGTTTGTATTGAGTAATATTTTAAATCTCTAATACCGACTTATTTTCTCTTTGATCTGCAGTGAAAACAAAAAATAGAATAACATAACCTCTTCCACAATATCTCTGTTTATATAAGAATTTTACCTGAGAAATGATGGCAGTTGAGTTGAATAGAAAAACACAGCTTTAAACTTGTCACTAACACAAAATTAAACAAATAAGATACGAATTTACGGTAATTACGTTGACTTGCATATAATACAAAAACAATGCAAACGAATTATTTTACTCGTTGCAACAGTTACAATTGTTTCCACCAGAGGTCTCATTGAATTCTACTCCGCCCAATAGAGACATATTATGTTCAACAATGTTAATAGTTCACACTTAGTCCTGCCCTGAATTCTGTCTCAGCGGGGTTGTAGTGTAAAATATAGGCTGACCCAAATGTGACACTTCACACTTGACCCTAGGATTACAAAACAAATTTTTAAAATTAAAGTTGTTGGTGTTAAAGTAAATATTTTTATTTAAAAATTTGACATCTGGTAATATCTAGAATACATATAATCCGTTTTGTATTGCTCTTGAATACTCGTAATTCTCTCTGAAAAATATTGACATATAGGTCCTGAACATGTTTCACCAACAACTATGTCATCCCAAAACTTAGTTCGATCATCTTTCCATCTAACTAGCTTCATTATATTTTGAAAACCTCCATTACTTTTAGTTTCCGCTTCCATAAGAATATCTACATATTTAGGGAAAACTAACAGGCCAAACGCTATGGCTTTTAAATTTCTAACTTCGTCAAATTCTTTTGTTTTGATCGCAGCTTCTGAAAATACATCTAAAGCTTCTTTTAATACTGGATAAGCTCTACCAGGCTTGCCTATTGTTAGTAGATGGGAGCCTAAATATTTGTAGGTTTGGGCAAGATAAAATGGGAGATTGTATTCTTCAGTGTCTTTCCTAAGTTCCATCAGGATATCCATTGCTAGGTCTATGCGATTTTCCACCATGGCAGCTAACACCATTTGGATTCGCACTTCACATTTTCCTAAAATTACAAATTGCTACAAAGGAAAACTACAAAATCTAACAAAGCAAAAAATTGGTAAGGAATGAAGGACCACATGTAGTGGTCCTCAAAATAGTGGAGGAAGAAGAATGCAGATATTGTGGCATGGAACAAGAAACCTCCATACACATACTTTCCAACTCACTTCTTAGAAATCAGACAACCTGGCACATGTCACAAGACGGTATGATGAAAAAGTATAACTTTTCAAAGAAATTCGTTACGAAATTGAGCAACAAAAAGGAATGGGATCCAAATACCATTACCAGACTTGGAAAGAATGCCATTTAATGGTCCACAGACGACTCAAAAGCAATAGAAGGAACTTGGATAGGAGTGTTCGGTCCAGGAACCAAACACTCTGAAAGCTTGGGGAAAACCTCGAGTATCTTTCAAGCGGAAATCCACGCCATAAGAAAGTGCGCCCAGTTCAATATTGATAAAGGATACAGAGGACAAAGGATTATCATAATGTCGGATAGTCAAACAGTCATTAAAGCACTGAACTCTTGTGTAATCAGTTACAAAATTGTGTAGGAATTAATGCCTAGACATACTTAATGAACTAGGCGAGAACAATATAGTCACCTTACTATGGATTCTGGGGGCCTGAACCCTTTTGCGGAATCAGCCCCAATGTAATATTGGAAGAAATAGGTAGAGCCGAGAAAAAGAGAAGATCTGACCATTTGAAAGATCTAGTAGGGCTTAAACAATCAAATACTTTTGTGGGTGACTAATAATAATAATAATAATAACTTTATTGCTTATAGAAAACAATGTTTACAGCAAGGTTAGTGCGTGATAATATACAAAAATTTTTTTTTCAAGTTTACAAGACAGTTTGTAATAAGAAATAAAAACAAAATAAAATAAATACATTATTCATCGAGTATAAATGACCTCAACTTGAGAATATTCCAAAGGTAGCAGCGTATAGTTTTTCCCTCAGATAGGTTTATATTTTGTTGAGCATTTACTAATGTTTCCAAATTTTGCAGACAGGATATGTTTTGTTTCATAACTGTATATATCAGACACTCAAACAAAATATGAAAAATAGTTTCTTTCTCGTCCAGGTTACAAACAGTACATGTTAAAGTGGGATCTATACTATAGGTTATGCCGTTTAATGTGAACTTCATTTTAAATTGATTAACCGTACGAAGTTGAGCCAAAGTACGAGTGATCTGAATTGGAGACTTCAACAGTAAATGATTGCTTGGTTCACTACAGCCTGTTGAGATTAAAATGAATGCATAAGTCAAAGTAAAACTGCGCTAAGAGTTTTAACAGAGTTTTAACAAGGATCCTAACGGGACATTGTCGCCTGAATGGGCACCTGACAAAGCTCAAAATAGTGGAGGAAGAAGAATGCAGATTTTGTGGCATGGAAGAAGAAACCTCCATTCACATACTTTCCAACTGCACAGCACTTCAGAATCCTAGAGCACAGCACCTGGGAGATTACTGAATAGAAGAGGAATATTTACGTAAGTTGAAGCCTGCAGACATCCTAAAATTCCTCCGGGAAATAGGACTAAAGGAGCTACTACTTTCTGAGACTGTCCTCAGAAACTAGGTAGAAGTAAGGGAGCACAATAGATCTTTTAAGTATCAGTGAATGTCACCCCAAAATACATACATACATACATATAGAGCTAAAGTTATTGCGGACATTTTACAAGAGATATATTTTCTAAATTACGAATAAGGATTTGTAGTATAGTTAAAATAATACCCTTCTTGGTGTGCGTCATCGATTGTGACGTATATCCGGGCTTTCGACATGTCGTTTATTTTATTTGCTTTTTCGACATATAGCTAACCTTAAATTTGATAAATAAGATCATCAGGATTGTATTTAGCCAAATTCGAAAAGGCTATGCAATTAATAATTACCAGCATCTTTTTCTAACTGAAAATCCTTGAGAACTTTCAAAATACTGATGTTTTTCCGTGTATTCATGCATATTTTTGTATTATTCATATAAATAAAACAATAAGATTAACTTTTCATAAATAATAATTGACCGTAAACAACAAAGTACAGACCTGTCAAGAACTATCAGTGTGACAGTAGAAAAAGACGTAAGACTTATTGCTGCTACGAAAGTAACGCCTTCATAGTATTTTAAGCTCTCGATTGATAGGTTGACCTTGAGCGTAATCTAAACATCAACCAATCAAATATTTGTAAGTCAAAGATTAGGGTTAACATTTGTAATACATTTAAACGGTTCATTATTGTTGTATGTTGTTGTATTGTATTAATATATTGATTAGGATTAATCACAGACCTGCCTTTTTTTCCATTTCTTTCTACGTAATGTGTTAGAAAGACATTAACAATCGATGACGCACACCAAGAAAGGTATTATTTCAACCAGTGTTTTTACCTTCAATCGTCCCGTATCGTTCTCGTAAATTGTAAGCCTTCAAGAGAGAATTCATAGCTTTCTCGCCATCGTTCAAGTTCATTTCACATATTCCTTTCAACAGTAAAGCTTTCGATTCACAGTTTTTCATACAAGCCAAAGCTGCACTAATTTGAGCTTTTGAAGCTGTCTTAACGGCTTCTTGGTAATCAAATTTGGCTATCAATCGATTCGTTTGCTCGATAAAACATTGATAAAGAAGCTCGTTCATGTGTATGTAGAGCGTACCGCGTATTGGAAACAGGTTTTTACAGGTCCACTTTTTCCCTTTCGCTAAACCGCATGCTATTTCCAATTCGATTATGGCACTCGAATATTCTTTGACCATTTCGACTGAAAATATTGATTATTCAACAAACTTTCTAGAGTTACAAATTGTATTAATTAACCTAAATATTTGGCATACACATATCGACTTAGAGCTTCATATTTTCCGTCAAGCGAAGTATATCGAGACGAAACTTCAATTGATTGAACCAGCATTTCGCTACCCATCCACCAACAATCGTAATTCCCGAAAGCAAAATGAATTGCCAACTGCAAAAAAACTTCGCATTCTTGCTCGAACTGTTGTTGGTTGTGAAACGTTTCTGCTGTTTTCAAACCTTCCGCTAAAATAGTTAATTGCGGCCTGTTGGATTTCAACTGTGGCAATGCTGAGCCGTCGCTTAGTAGCCAATTTGATGATAGTTCTTGGTGATCGATCATTTCTTTTATGTACGCAGCTGAACTGGGAAAGCCTTGTTCTTGCAAGTTAATCATCAAAGCTTCGTGAAATGGTAGACGAAAATTTCTTATTTCCTCCAAATTGTAAACTGGTAGTGCTTTTCTCATCCTTAAACAAAGAAAAAAAGGAGAATTGTATTCACTGAGATCTAATAGTAGATATATTTTACTCCAAAAGTGGTGAAGACGATTATTATTGACCCAGCACCAAGATTATTTTGCGAGGGACTTTGCCCCGAGCGAAATAAAGTGCGAGGTTTATAAATGTCTTCAACACCATGGTGTATATACAATCTTTTCCACTACTAGCCAAATTTAAAACAAAAATTAAAGATAATTCACAAACGCACCACGAGGAGCGTTTACCTTGTCCTCTGACTGCAAAGTACTCTGTCAGTTTTTGATATATTATGAACGTACTCGTTATGTCATCAGTCATTTTTGGTTGAGCGCGAATTTTAAACTAATGGCATTTTTATTCAAATAATTTCATTTTGATAGGTAATTTCAAGCAGCAAATATGTTAAAGACAATCTCCTGGGTATACAAAATTATGTTGCACAAGTTTTTGTTAAACTACTATCCTTAGTTTAATAATAGAAAATTATTAATAGAGAAATTCAACTTCTCAGTTGGCTAGAAGGAGCAATAATTGTCAACTTTACAGCTAGTAATGGAAAATAGTTATTTATGTACCAAGGCAGTAAAGTGATTCTTTATCGGACGAGTCTGAAATTATGAGACGAGCGAAGCCAGGCGAATAACAGGCGAGTCCGATAAAGACACTTTACTGACGTGGTGCGTACACAATTTTATCGCCAACTGCTCAGAATTCAGAATATAAGATACTGAGGTATATTTCATTACATTTTATTATGATAAAGTAAACAGCACATGTAGAACAAATCTACCTATTATTTATTATATTTAAATTGAAGGTACACTCTGAAGCATTATAAAATTTAATTTCTGAAGTCAAAAGAGTTCCAGCAATAATTTGTTATAAATAAATCGCAAGAAAACTATTATGGAGCCGTAATGGGGAGAAGCGTGACACCAACAGATGATGATTTTCGAGTAATGTAAAAGTCAAAATACTTTACCTGCTGCATATGTCACTTTACCTGCCGCAAATGCCAGTTATCCACGAATACTTAACGCTATTTTTTTATTGGTGCAATTTGAAATTATAAATACTGGTCTATAACTACTACAACAACAAGAAATGGAAATTATAGATGGAAATAAGAACTAAATGTCAAATGGTCGAATTCGTGATGTATACCTTGCGTTGTCATGGAAATGAGAAAAACAAACTAATTTGTATTTTGATGGAAGTTCAACCTTATTGAGTTCTGTGAATGAATGAATGTCCTAAGATTTGAAAAATCGAAATATTAATATTTCAAACAATACCAACGGCACTTTCCATTTTAATTGATAAATTTGACATTGTTAGATATTGTTCGAATAAAAAAATTGTCATTTAGACATGATTTAGCCAGGCATTCTCAAACTTTTTGACACTGCGACCCCCTTTTTAGACCTAGTATTTCAGCGACTCCCCTATTTTTAAATATAAACAAAAATGAAAAAGAACACTATTGGCTAAGTTTTATCCATAAAAATACTATTAACTAGTAAAAATAAATACAAATTGTTGTCACTTGAATTGTTTTATAATAATGATGAAAAATAATGTGCAGAAAATTACTGCAACCCTCTGTCGAGCAGTTTAAGGTAAAATTAATGAGCAGTGGTTTTCTGCAATTGCTTACCGAGGAAACTGTCAGATGCTTTTAATTCTGTTATGACTATCATAACTTTGAAGCCATTTTCTACGTCTTATAACTACTAAGAACAAGGTTTCTCCATAATGGTGAATATCAAAACAAAATCAAGAAATCGTTTGACCCTGGAAAATGACATTCTTTTGTGTATAACAAAACTCAATCCGGACATAAAAAAATTGGTTAAATCCAAACAAGCTCATGTAGTCTATAAATTTTGTTATTAATAAAAACTACAGCTACGACTGATTTGTTTTTTTCCTCCTTATCCCGTGACCCCCCCTAGACACATCACGCGACCCCCCTGGGGGTCGCGACCCACAGTTTGAGAACCCCAGATTTAGACCATAGATTTAGACTTCGTTTCTCGAGTTGTTGATGTTGCCACGGTAACTTTAAAACACGCGCGTGTTTTAAAGTTCGATTTAAATAATGATTTTATAATTATTTTGACGTTTCAAACGACGCGCTGTCAAAAGCGATTTGCTTTCTTAGGTATTTGACGTTTTAAAGAGACGATTTGATTTATTCATTTTAATTCATTTTAGCGAGAGTGAATTATTTTTATTATTCACTGGTGTGATTTATATCATTATGCAGCTAAATATGTAAAAATAATTTGTGCGTTATTATTTAGTCGTGGAGAAAATAATTTATTTTATGACATTCTAACGATATGATAGTCTACTAGAAATGGAATCCAGTGAAGTGCACGTTCCAGGAACGGTTTTTTATTGGGATAGCGCTTTTTTTCGCTTATTTTGGAAATGTTGTTAATAAAACGCGTTTGTTGTTACTTTTTTTGTGTATGATTATTTTTGTTTTCAAAATATGTAGGTATAACTCAGTTTGGTGATTTTGTGTGTTGAAGTGTGTATCGATTAACAACTATTCCAGTGATAAATCATAAGAAAACCTGGATAAAAACTTATGATGCTATCCTGATAACGCAGGTAATTGATTATTGGAAATTTCTCTTTCTAACATTGGTAACCAAATTTGACTACATTCGGCTGAAATACTAGCTACACATTTATCTGCATTCAATTGTATTAAAGCACTTTCTTTGATTTTTCGTCTTCTATTATTATGGGCTCTTTCAATATGATTTTTGTCGAATCCCATTGAATTTTATGCCCCTCTTCCCAAGCATGTTTACAAATACCTGACTTATAGAACTCCCTATCTTTGATATATTTTTTATGTTCACTTATTCGGACTTTCAATGGTCTAGATGTTTCACCTAAATAGAATTTGTCGCATTCACAAGATATCTGATATATGCAATTTCTTGAAGATTGTTCTTCATTTTTTGGTTTTGTTTTTTGTTATTAATAGATCTCAACGTATTGTTAGATTTGAAGCTAGTTCGAATATTGAATTGATTACCAAATTTCTTAATAAGAGGAAAAATAATAGAAAAAATTATTAACCACTAATAGAGAAATTCAAGTTGGCTAGAAGAAGCAATCATTGTCAACTTCACAGCTAGTAGTGGAAAAAGGTACTTGTTATTAGGCGTTTTGCTGCGAGGTACCGTTGACTCAACGTTACACAATTTCTCGGGACCGTAACGTTTTCGCGACAGGTCGGTTCAAACTTTTGTCTTTGAGTATACTTCAACGGTACACAAATTCATGGACCGTGGTGAGTAAGGTGTTTTTTGGAGCGGTTGACGGTTCACTTGTATAATCACATAACCTATAGGAATATAAAAAAGTTAGTTATTTGAAAAAAAATAATAGAAAAATTGAGGTATTGATTTTGTACAAAATTATGAAAAAGTATAAAAAATGTAAGGACTGGGTCCACTATAGAGATTAGATTATCCATATAATTAACACGATATTAATTAATGAAAAAATGAAATAAAAATAATCACAACGAATAACCAAAGGGATAAGCACGTCAGAGTAATCAATGATCAAGATCCAACCGTAGAGAATTATACTATAATTTTATTCTGTCTATGAACCCAACTTCTATTTTGTCTATGCCCAAGACAAAACCAACGCATTTTTGAGAAGCAACCAATAAAAAGAAATAAAAACACATTAGAAAAGGATAATGATAGTACCGTTCCCATTGAATCGGTATCTTGTATTGAAGTTCTTTAAAATGCTTTCCCCCCATACTATCCTGAGGCATCTCCCAGGATTCCTGATTTCTAAAAGCGAGATTGCACTATCCCCTTTCTACTTTTCTGGATAAAAGGTCCATATGTTCTCTTCAGTACCCTTGACAATGTGTAAGTACATTTATAATACATGTATTAGTAGGGAAAGAAGGATAAATGAGCGTCAGAAAAATAATTTTATGGAAACGTTAGGTACTGGAGTCAATTATCTCAAACTACAAAATGAGCCAGTAAATGCACAAGCGGGACGTGACTACCACATGCACTACACTTT
>CAJUYG010002954.1:0-25285 GCA_910591675.1 Galerucella calmariensis
CTTGTGTAATCCAGGAAGGTTCCATAAGAAATTACGTGATCTGTATACGAAACTCGCCTGCGGCCTACAACATGCTCGTGTCTTAATGGCTATCATTACATGATCGTTGCATAAAATACTATTATAGTAAATGCATCCATACAGAACAAGAGAAAACTATGATAATTTCGTGACAACAATTAACAATATTAGATGTGTAAATTCAAAATTAATAATAAAAGATTAATTTAAATAGTAATGTGGCAATGTGTAATGAAATAAGTAAAGTCCAACAATTAGTATGAAGCTTTTCTGTACCATATCTTCAAAATCGTTAGACGTGACTGAACAAGCTATTCAATACACAAAGAGGGAAAAGAAAAGAAATCGAATAACAAGATCTACTGTATCAGGCTCGTTATATCGAAATTATTATCTCGAAGCAGGTCTGCGTGTTAGATAAGGATTATGGTAAATTGCACTCGGGATTTTGGGATAATCTGTTTACATCTAGTGCCTGTTAATTTTCATCATCATAATATATTTCCAGCGTTGTGTGTGACAGACTCAAAATTAAGACAAAACCAATATATTCACAATAGTTTTATCTTAACAATCAATGGTTAACAATAAAATTAGCAGTATAAAAATAAAGAGTAGTAGTATTATAAATAAAAAGCTGGATTTTAGATTGAATCGAAAAATTTCGGAAAAATAAAGCCGATTACGATAGGTTCCAATGTATCACGGTTTATTTATGTATTCATTTCACACAGAAAATAGTTGAGTAGCCTAAAATATGAAGCTCAAACAATGGCCAAACAAAAGTAAACAGTACTTCTTACTAACTCGAGGCTAGCCTTAGGAGGAAACCGAAAATAGATTGGGAAATCTTTAACAAATATTTAAAAAAACTTACCGCATATCCAGAGAAGAGGAAAGGCTAGACACAATCATGACCTGAGAGATAAGCTGAGCTGAACAACAATTGATACATTTGAATCGAGCCGATCTCTTCAAGAACAGCGATGCAGTAGTGATACACTCTAGTAGAACACAAATTGAAATTGAAATGTCAAGCTAGGAACTCATCCGTAGAGCTGACAGAGAAGAATCTACTACAAGGAAATTAGAAAGATTAGAAGTGATTGCAGGAACTCCTTCCCAAACAGGGAAGTGAATCCTCTCGAAGACCTTCAAGAAAAAGCATCTCAAAGACTATCGACATTTTGAACGACCAAGGAGCCGACACGATATTCCCATCCTTGCTACAGGTAGAATCGAAGCAGCTTCTGTATCTGTAAAGTAGGGAGGGTGAGTGTAGGCTCACAGTACTTAGAGCCACATGCAACTCATTGTACATCCTCCCGGGGAGCTGTCCTCCCAGATCTTCGTCCATCCTGTTCTTTCCAGGAAGGTGGACAGGTCACTAGGAGACATCTCCTTTACATCGGTAGGTGTAGGCCAAGACTCACTGAACACAAACTCTCTTATAGACGATAACTACGGACACTCGCATAAGACATGCCTGACAGTTTCATCTTCCTGTTCACACATCCTGCATAGAGGTGTGTGCCGCACTAGCCCCATAGTATGGAGGTGTTTCCTTAGAAGGTCGCTCAGTGTGATCCGGGCAAGACTGCATCATTTGATTTCATCCCACTTTTTAAGGGATTGAGGATGGGTGTAACGTTTGACTAGTTTCACAATTGTCGAAGACGTCAGGCCGTAGATGTCACTGGATCCCACAATTTTTAGTCCCTGGCTAAAGAATTGGCAATGTGATCACCTTTACTCCTGTCGTGCCCTCCAACCCACCTCAGGATAATATTGTTATCTGCCGAGGCGTTAGCTAAATTTTGATGGCACTCTAGTACTATCCTCAATATAACACGTTGTCTGTTCAAGGCTAATAGGGCTTGTCTACTATCAGTGCATATTGTTTTCGAAGCAGTTTATAACTGCGCTACATACCAGAAGCATGGAGAAAGGCAAGAAAATCCACTTTTCAAAACAAAAGATGCCCATAACTCGGCTAATTGGAAAGATAAAACGTTCTAGTCTTCGGTAATCGATTCAACGGACAATTCATATAGCAGTGACTTTCAGGGCGACAATTCCCAACAATAGAAAAGTTAGCGAGAACCACTTCATATTAAATATCTCCATACCTACTCCTTGCTTCAAGATCTTCGAAAAAAAAAATGATTTCTTTTCCTCCAAATAGAGTCATGGAATTTTCGAAAATCCACTTTTTGAAACAAAAGATGCCCATAACTCGGCTAATTGGAAATATAGAACGTTCTAGCCGATAATATGGAGTTTGACGGTTGTTGCAGCACTTATGTGTAATTTTACTATCCTGCCAATAATACGCCAATGACAGCCAGGGGACAATTTGAGAACAGCATTTTGTGACATCGTACAAAGGGAAATGAATTATACGAATGGCTGGTGTATACAGAAGAAGCAAAAAAGGCGACCTCCACAGAATTCAAAGACTAACCTGTATGGAAACATGCCCACCGGGATAAAAGTGACTTTTAACTTCACGCCACTGCATATGGTGATGGAAAGTGATACAGATAGAAGAAGATACATACTGAGTAAGCTAAGTACTATCCCAATAATTTAATGAATAGGGACTTGAAGCAGTTCTAAAAATCACCACTTATCCGTATACGTATCGCAATCCGCATGTGCAGAAGCGATACGTGGGCTTCGTTACGTTACATGAAACGTATAAATCCGTCACACGTATCTAACGCTTTATTGTGTTTCGTGTTCACGTTTTTCAACGACCAAACGACCAAGAAACGCGAAAGGTCACTTTAAGAAAGACTATTGTTCAGTAGATGTCAATGTAATAGTACTCACTATTTTTTTGTTTAAAAATTAAAACACATGTATGGTTACGTTACGAACGCATTTGCTTTATACTTCTTTTCGATTAATCACGTATCTCCGTTACGTTACGTATAGGGATTATGATAAGTTATCTATTTGAAGAACTGCTTTATGTCCCTAATATAAACGGCAACCGTTCTCATATTACGTTTAATTGTTTAATGTCTTAAATAATATGTCATGTTTAAAAAATTTCGTTGTTCTGTGTAATTTCTGTCAATTGTAGAGCATATATAAGGGAACAATAACTTGAGCATGAAAAACAATAACTGCCTCTAATGAGGTGTTACTATTTCAATTTATGGAATTGCTTTATCACAATCGATCACCAACGTAACATTTAATGCTAAACACGACTGATTGAACACTTTGAAAATTAGGTAAGAGGGCGATCGAAATATCAACTTTGTAGTTGATAAGTTGTTTATGTATAATTTGGAATGCTGTAAAATATTCCACGTAACAAATGTTAATTCCCATAAGGATTCTATATTTTCAGGAAAAGTTTGGGATTGTGCAAATCATCCCAATTTTAGGGTGTCGTATATGCAGGTCATTATAAAATATGTAGGTTCTTGATTATGGTTTCTGAACATAGTAAACAAGTAGGGTTTGCAAGTTTCATAACAGAGTGAATGGACAGTTGAATATAATGTGCACTAAAGTTTCTGGTTGATGTTGATTACATACAGTGCAGAGTTCGTTGGGATCTATTCGATGGATAAGACTGTTATAAGCATATTTAATCAAGATTTTATTACACAGTCCTAAAACTACATATTCCATACGGTCCATGTGGCAATTTATCGATAACAAAACATTCGATATACAAAGTGACCCATTTTGTTTGGAAGCATTTCTCAGCCGATTTTGATTCAATTTTTTTTGTTAGATTCATTATTAAAAACAGTATTTTGGCACAAATTTTCATAGCCCAATTACTATTTTCAAGGCCATCTACATCTACATTAGGCATTTTTCCTCTCAAATATAACTATACTGCTGGATTCAGAATCATCACAAATGTAAACTACCAAAATTTTATAAAAAAATGTTCATTAACGACAAAGTTATTACAACATGAATTTGGAAAAAGTGGTATTTTCATTAATTTCTTACGTAGAATGTAAACAAATTTTTGAAATGGCAACATGGTAAACAAAAACTAGGACTCAAACATATTGCACAGAAGAAATTCAAAGCCGATAACTTAACCCGTTCGGAAGTTATAGCTTCTGAAAGTAATGTAAAATTGTGCTTAATACGAGGCTTGTTCAATTGAAACCCATCTTTGGTCCAGGAAAAATTTATTGACAAGTACAGTTACAAATAACTACCACTACAATTGAGGCACATATCCCACTGTTTCACCAACCGATGTATACCCTGCTTATAGAATTCTTGTGGCTGCTGCTGGAAGAATTCTTTCACAACGTTCTGCGTCCGACTGAAAACGGTTACCTTTTAACGCCTTTTTTAGTGGCCCAAAGATGTGAAAATCGCAAGGGGATAAATCCTCCATTTCTTTCGTTGCAGATTTTCTTTCACTACGTTGGCAACATGAGGCCGAGCATTATCACATTTGGACGGATTGTTAACAACAAACGCCATTTCAAAGTCACAATACTTAAAATCGCTGTCACATATAAACGAAATAAACAGATCAGTGTGACGTTTGCATACACTACTAATGTTGGAAAACGTCAGTTGAATGATTACAATTGTTTCCAAGGCTAACCTGACCAAAGATGGGTTTCAATTGAACATGCTGTAATTTGGATTGTTGACAAAGTAGTATATGACAATACGGATACTAGAACTTCTTGCCTGCAATTTTTTTAAAAATACGTTTGGTCACTGCTCCAGTCTCAATGAATACTTTTTTTTATTGGTGAACCATTTTACCTATTTAAAGCACGCCTCAGCGTGTTTAAATCGAACTTTGAAAAAAGCGCGTGTTTTAAAGTTACCGTGGCAACATCAACAAAGTCTAAATCTATGGTCTAAAGCATGTCTAAATTACGATATTTTTATTATTGATCTGACAGGAGTAGTTTGTAACGTCAAAACTTTTATTCGAACAATATTTAACAATGTCAAATTTATAAAATAAAATGAAAAGTGCCGTTGGTATTGTTTGGAATATTAAAATTTCGGTTTTTCAAATCTTATGAAATTAATAAATTATTGACTATTGACATTCACAGAACCCAATAAGGTTGACCTTCCATCAAAATACAAATTAGTTTATGTTTTCCTCATTTCCATGACAACGCAAGGTATACATCATTTACATCACGAATTCAACCATTTGACATTTAGTTCTTATTTCCATTTATGATATCCATTTCTTGATGTTGTAGTAGTTATAGACCAGTATTTATAATTTCAAAGTACACCAATAAAAAAAATAGCGTGAAGTATTCGTGGATAACTGGTCTTTAAAACACTTGCTCTATTTCGAAGAATCGTGCGTGTTTTGAAGACCTTAATATCCACTTATACTTTAATATACTATTTTCTTATTTTGTGCACTATAAAGCAGCAAATACGGCGATCTGGATGTCTCCGATTACCTATTTCTATTACTTCTCGTTCACTTCTGTCACTATCATTGAAACCACAAAAAAGTACAATAATTTCAACTTAGTCTTGAATAGTTAAATAAGTGAATATTTGGATTTTGAACATTCACTACTTACTATTTCATACAAATGGTACTGACTGACATAAATAGAATTTTAAAATCAAAGCCTACTTGCGACTCGTTGATTTCATTTTGTTAATAAGTGAAATTATTAAGCACAACTTTACATTACTTTTTTTTATTGGTGAACCATTTTACCTATTTAAAGCACGCCTCAGCGTGTTTAAGTCGAACTTTTTAGCACGCGCGTGTTTTAAAGTTACCGTGGCAACATCAACAACTCGAGAAACGAAGTCTAAATCTATGGTCTAAATCATGTCTAAATGTCAATTTTTTTATTATTGATCTGACAGGAGTAGTTTGTAACGTCAAAACTTTTATTCGAACGATATTTAACAATGTCAAATTTATAAATTAAAATGGAAAGTGCCGTTGGTATTGTTTGAAATATTAATATTTCCATTTTTCAAATCTTAGGAAATGGTATTTAAATTAATACTATTGACATTCACAGAACTCAATGAGGTTGAACTTCCATCAAAATACAAATTAGTTTATGCTTTTCTCATTTCCATGACAACGCAAGGTGTACATCATATACGTCACGAATTCAACCATTTGACATTTAGTTGACGTTTCCATCTATGATTTCCATTTCTTGTTGTTGTAGTAGTTATAGACCGGTATTTATAATTTCAAAGTGCACCAATAAAAAAAAATATCGTAAAGTATTCGTGGATAACTGGTCTTTAAAACACTTGCTCTATTTCGAGCACTCCGGCTTCGCCGTCGTGCTCCAAAAATCGCGCGTGTTTTAAAGACCTTAAAATCCACTTATACTTTAATATACTATTCAGAAGCTATAACTCCAGAACGGGTTGAGTTATCGGCTTCGAATTTTTACTGTGCAATATGTTTGAGTCCTTGTTTTTGTTTACCATGTTGCCATTTTCCAAATTTGTCTACATTCTACGTAAAATATTACTGAAAATACCACTTTTTCCAAATTCATGTTGTAATAACTTTGTCGTTAATAAAAATATTTCCGTAAAAGTTTGGTAGCTTACATTTGTGATGATTCTTAATCCAATGGTATATTATTATTTGAGAAAAAAAATTGCCTAATGTACTTTTGTCTTTTTTGGCAAAGAAAAATTAACATAGAGGTCCTTTAAAATAGTAATTAAGCTGTACCAAAATACTGTTTTTGATACTGAATCTAACAAAGAAAATTAAAACAAAATCGGTTGAAAATGCGGATTTTACGGAGGTGCTTCCAAACAAAATCTATTATCTTTTGTCACTTTGATATCGGATAAGCCGCTTCAGTATGAAATTCAAAATAGCTAAAGCTGCTCACTTCCACAACTATAAACAAGCTTTTCTAACGATTATCATTATTAAAAATTTAGTTCTATCACGTACCTACTTACCTTTTAATTTACTCTTAGAACATTAAAGATCGAACGCGACAGTTTGTGAGTACATTACTCTGGAAATATCTAAATGAAAACCAGTTTAATACACAAGGTTATGGAGAGACCCAAAGCTGTTAGTTAATCTGATTTGCTTAGCAGTAGACAAGGCACTTTAAGATCCCTACGAATACCAAAATGTACGTAAGGAACATGGAGAAGGATAAAATTGTTTGGTACATTATTGTAACATCATGTACATATAAGTAGTAAAAGGGAGAAATATAGGCGGATACATGCAACGTTCAATATAATTACATTTTCTTTATATTATAACTACACTCACCTAAATCACATTTGTCCACGACCACCTAATAATAAGTCGATATTTTACCTCCTAACAAAAGGTATATGGTACCCACTTATCTACTAGAGTGAATTATGGTTCATAATACACTGGAGTGTATTATGGTTCATAATTCACGACTAGAGATGGGGGTACAATATGAAATAAACTTTTAAATCTGTGTATTTTGTTCAGGAAATTCGTTTCTGGAATATATCATATCGATAAAATATCGAAATTTTTAGTATAATACTTTTTATAACGATATTTTCTAATATAAAGTATTTCAAAACAATATATTTATAACGGTACGTTGTATTGATACTTTCTACAGTATCGCCCAAGTAGATATACTAAGCCATTACTAGACCGGAAGTGGACTGCGCATGTGCAAGAGTCACGTGTCGCAGACTGCGCATGTGTCACGTGTCATCTGTCAAACGTCACATGTCACGTCAAACGTCACATGTCATCTGTCAAACGCCACATGTCACTGACTCTTGCACATGCGCAGTCCACTTCCGGTCTAGTAATGGCTTAGTATATCTACTAATGTTCCAGTATTATTTTGGAAAATTATCAACAGAAGGGCATTCAGGCGATTTTATTGTTATTGTTCAGAAAGATTACACTGAAAACTACCAAAAACATAGATCAAAACAAACCTGGGAATGACAGGTATCGGAATGTCCGAATCTTAATAAGTTATTACAAAATATCAGGTCCAGGTACCTACTGCCGAACATTTAAAAAAAAAAAACACTAAATGGCGAAATAGTGTTCACTTGAATATGCCACAATGGTTGTTAAATTGTAAGGTGGACCAAGAGATGATCACGATCTCTCTGAGCCCTGGGAAACATGCTACTGTCTTCCAGGCAGAGGTAATGGCGGTGCAATGCTGTGCAGAAGAGGTGAGTTGATAAAACGGGAGGTGTACAGTCAAAGAATCGTCATCTACTCCGACAGCCAAGCAGCACTCAATGCGATACGCTCATAAAGGATAACATCAAATCTGGTGTGGAAGTGTCGCAAGGCCCGCAACAGACTAGGTAGTCATAACGGAGTGACCCTAGACTGGGTACCAGTCACCAAGGAATAAAAGGCAATTAAAAGGCCGATGAGTCAGCCAAGCAGGGAGCAACGAAGGTCATGATAGGGCCAAAACCTTCCGGTGAAATTGCTAAATGTGTAAGTAAAGTGAGCATCCACGAATGGATAAACAACCAGGCGTTGCGCTCGTGGTATGAAACCCCAGGACAAAGGCACGCTAAATTATTCCTTAAAAGCCATTTGGCCAAACTATCATACGACCTACTATGTCAAAGTCAAAGTCGAGAAACGACGAGGACGGTGGTGATAATGCTGACCGGACATTGAAGGTTGAGGAAACGTATGCACACAATTTGCCTAGCAGATGACAGTCTATGCAGGTTCTGCCAGGAAGAAGACGAGACCGCGGTATTCTGTAATTGGTTTCTGTAAAACTTATTCAAACAATGGAAGAAGCACCTTGGCATTTGAATTTTCTCTCTGGAGGCGAAGCACATCTTTTTCAAATGCCGTTCCTAATAGTATTTATTAATAGTTTCAATCTATTGTTCAGATGCATTTCCAATGCAAGGGAGGCGGTATCCAGGCTAATAAGTTCAATAAATAGAATAAAGCTAGATATCGAGCTCTAAATACACAATAGATCTGCAAAGGTCGCAGTGGGAGAGACCACTCCAATTTTAATCCAATCTAAGGTAGACCAAAATTCGAGAGGCTAAGGAGATCTCGCAGCTCCCAAGACTTGTCAATGTTCAAGCAACTGTGAAAATATTTGACAAAATCAATTACTCTAAAGGGCTGTAACTTTTTTATATGCACGTTTGTACTGAGAAAAGCTACATTTGATCCAGTTAATTTCAGCTCCTAATGTGTAGTTAATCTAATGAACTATCTTTCTGTTACATCCTGTATTTATTATATGGCAATTTGAGTGAGATTTTTTCGTCAATAACTCCGTCAAAAAAAAGTTATATGCTTGTTGCATAAATTATTGTAATATCCAAATTAGGATTTCACACTCATTGTCCAAACGGCAATAATATAATAGCTTCTTTTGCAGTGACAGACATAAACGAGTTGAAATGAATCAACTACAGATCAAGGAATTTCAAGCGATATTTGAACTTCTGGTAACTTAGGGAGAGAATCAGTTTACGTCTTTTCTAGAATACTGTTCCTAAAATATAATTAATAGCAGAACATTAAGGTGTAAGAGCAGGTGTTCAATTTATAAGCGAATGAAATTTTTCGTTGATGTCGTTTTGTGGCAAAAGCTGACAAAACAGGCTAAGAAAGCAAATCTTGAAAGCGTTTCGAAATGCAAGACAAATTGGAAGGAAATTATAAATTTTTCACTTGTGTAGTTTTATTTTCATTCCAGGTACAGTCTATCTTTTGGATTTTAAAACCTTTGGCACGTCACAATGGTTGAACAAAACAAATAGATAAATGAAATTAATTATTTCAAATATTTTCAGTGAATGGAACAGTATCAAATTGTATAAAATTTTTGCTTTTTAGTTAACTGTAATAAATTTTGTTCGTTCAGTCTCCAGTGAGATCAGTTCGACAAAGGTAATCTTGTTTTCTTTCCCTTTCTCTAGGTATTCTCTAATGGGTTTCTGTAAAACTTATTTAAACAATGGAAGAAGCACCTTGGCATTTGAACTTTCTCTCTAAAGGCGAAGCACATCTCCTTCAAATACCGTTTTTAATAATTTCCATTTATGGTTGTAATCAATTGTTTAAATAATTCATCAATGCAAATGGGGTTCCATTAATTTCCATCTAATCATAATTAAAACATGCAAATACAATATTCCTTTATACTTAATTTTTCCACTCACCGAACATGATTGGAGAAACCACGAACCCTTATAATAATAAAAAATGGGAATCAAAAGAATAGATACTAATAGTCCAGTAATCTTAGAGTTTCACCTTGGAGTGGAACTACATGAAAAAGACTATAGCAGGAGAACGAACTCCATGTAAGAAGGGCGCTTGTGTGAATCTTGTACTAAACCATCTGACTGTGGAACAATATCTGCCAATCTTTACCTCTGCATGTCAATGGGAATGGGAATTGCCACAAAGGAATGAACATCCATAAGAAAGAAATTTATTGATCTTGACAAAAAGGTATACAATATTATGCCAGTTATTTCTATAAATAAACAAACACAACATGTTTAGACACGTCATTACACACTAAAAGTTTAAAATTAATTTACATAAATCCAACATGATTACATTTATTTAACAATTAAAACGGAATATCTTCTGTAAGTTCCTTGTGGCATTACTTATTCTTTTTTCTTATTCTTTTGGGAATCAAACCACAATAATGTTTTTTATTTTTTATTTCGACGTTTCGGTAGCGTTCCAGCTACCGTTGTCAAGATTAACTAGAAATAAAATGAATAAAATAATTTTTGGTCCCTATCTGACACAACGAAAAAATGTGACAACTAGACAATCAATAATATTTTGAAGTTTAAGACTACAAAACTTTGTTGTCAAATTTTATCAAGGTCCACTCATAGTAGATCACACCTCTGGTAAAATGTGAAATAAAATATTTTATTTTATGACATTCTAACGATATGATAGTCTACTAGAAATGGAATTCAGTGAAGTGCACGTTCCAGGAACGGTTTTTTATTGGGATAGCGCTTTTTTTAGCTTATTTTGGAAATGTTGTTAATAAAACGCGTTTGTTGTTACTTTTTTGTGTATGATCATTTTTGTTTTCAAAACATGTATAACTCAGTTTGGTGATTTTGTGTATTGAAGTGTGTATCGATTAACAACTATTCCAATGATAAATCATAAGAAAACCTACGCAGGTAATTGATTATTGGAAATTTCTCTTAATAAAATTTGACAACAAAGTTTTGTAGTCTTAAACTTTAAAATATTATTGATTGTCTAGTTGTCACATTTTTTCGTTGTGTCAGATAGGGACCAAAAATTATTTTATTCATTTTATTTCTAGTTAATCTTGACAACGGTAGCTGGAACGCTACCGAAACGTCGAAATAAAAAATAAAAAACATTATTGTGGTTTGATTCCCAAAAGAATAAGAAAAAATTTAAACGGAATTTTATTTTTTTAATTGAATTTAAAAAAGTATATCAATCTTCATATGAAGATCTGGGCCATTCAAAATCAAATATCTCCTCAATCTCATAAAGCGCCTGTTTCACTATTAATTTTAATTTTTTGAGTGTGAAGTTTTTCGATAATACTGGAAGAGTGTTATATATCTTACAATAATAGAATTCTACCTAGCAGTACCCTCCTGATTCATTTTTGTTAGTCTAATCAGGTTTTTGTATTTTGTATTATAGTTGTGTATCATTGATCCAGTGGTATACTCATGTTCATTTTTATGCACAAAAATGATAGCTTCCAAAATGTATAAGCAAGGTATCGTGAGAATCTCTAATTTGATAAAAATAGGCCTTGCATGATCTCTAACATTAGCTTTGACCATATCCCTCACTATTTTTTTTGCACAATAAAGACATCATTTGATGAAGTTGACGATCCCCATAGTAGTACCCCATATTGTAAATGACACTGAGATGACACAAACCTGCTTCTAAAATGGTAAGTGATAACATGTTAAGCAATAATTAATAATACCATATCCAGCCAAACTGGGATGGCTTCAAAGCATGCAATTTAGAAAAAACGTTGGTGGTGGACACAGACGGATCTAAAACGGAGCAGGAGCTAGACCCAGGTACAATGTCTATGGGCGCGTTCAGCCACGCTAGCACTGAGTAGGCAGAGGGCGAATTTGACTGATAAGTGACAGCGCTAGCTCTAGCAGTCGCCATTTTTTCCAGCAAATTTATTTTACGCTAAGCTGGTCTGCGCGGTTAATTGTCAACGTCAACCCAGAAAGAAATAATACCTTACGATGTTAACGACAAACAACAATTCAAACTTTAAAATTTCTATTGTTTAGTTTTTCTTAATGTTTAATAGGGTTTAATTATGGCGGATAATATCGAAACGTATACAACTGTAGAATTTAATATTGAAGGAAACATATTGTGTGGAAATATACCAATATACCAATTAGAGGTGGAATCAATTCCACTATATTATCCATAATATTATTTTTCTACAATCACATTGAAAAGTAGGCTTTTTCGCTTGCCATTTACAACGAAAAGTTGACGTTTCTTGAGGAGAGTTACTTTACGCTCACCGAGCGTAAAAAATGCAAAACGCTCGTTGCCCATAACAGCCGATACTACGAACATAATTGTATTGACAGTGACAGTGGCAGTGACAGTTACATCAAAGTGCAACCTGGCTAGGGAGTGTTTTTGTCTTCTGAAAATCTTTTACAATATAATAAATCGCTGTTTTGTTGAGTTCTTAATGTTTCAAATAATAAATTAGTGTGATTGCGATGTTACCGTATTAAATTTTTTGTGTTTTTGTGCTTGATTGTTGTGCCACGTTCTGAATATTTTGCATATACTGGCCGGATGGCCCTGCTAGCTGAGGCCTTTCTAATTGTAGAATAAGAAGAAGTACATTGACAGTATTGTAGAAAAAATGTTATATGTATGAGAGCTAAAAGTGGAATTATTGTTCTCAAGCAATTAACCTTGCTTTCGAACAATAATTCCTCACTTTTTGCTCTTAATACATAAATAACTATTCCATAAGCCAGTTCTTTTAACATTAAATAATTAATGAGGTTTTCCATTGAAGAGATGATATAAAACTTTATATTTATGAAATAAATTCAAAGGTTATGTAATGTTTGATGTTTGTCATAGTATCAAAGCATAGACGTTCAGCCACCTTCAAGCGCTTTCACAGAGCGCTGCTGCTAGCGCTAACTTTGTGCTAGCGTGGCTGAACGCGCCCTATGCTTCGTTGATCCGTATTTCAGCCAGAAATCTACGCTATCGACACGTGTTTGTAATTGAACATAAGAAGGGGGTATGGAGGCCAATCAAAGCCACGAAACACAGCAAACTACTTGTCAAAAAAATCCTCGAATTTGCTGAGTAAGGAAAAATTGAACCTCAGTATGGACCATATGAAGATGAAGGGATTACTCACCGGTCACTGTGGAAGCACATGCATACAGTTGGTTGAAAGAACCTATCTGTTGCTTGTGCATGGAAGAGGAGGAAACAGCCTCACACATTTTAGTCGAATGTGATTCACTAATCAATTAAAGATATATAGTGGCTGCACAATAGTCTTACAGCAAAACGCGGGTTTTTCTGATGTTTTGAACTGTCAAAATGAATTATTACAGCCTCCTATTGTTGACGCTGCACGTTGGTTATGACTTCCATTATAAAAAGTTAATAAAAACGCAAAAACGCAATTTTATATCACTTGTAGCTACTCAAAACGTAAGTAAGATTGAAGAATTTACTGTGTTCTGTCTTTACTCAAAACTTATACTGTCATCTGTCTTGAGATGGTATTTTAGTGCAGCTACAACGAGTAGAAATCAACAATTTGAAGGTTTAAATTGCTGCCAAATCTGTGACGGGCTGTAAATATGTTCGTGCAGATTTGATTTTCAAACAGAATTTGATGTAGAATTTTCCTAGCGAACACCCCAAATCTGGGGGCCTATTCTCGAATGTCGAATAACATTTGTCGTATTCGACATATGTGGATAGAAATTGTCGCACAACTGTTGCTTTCGTTTATCCCTTTAACGGGCAGAACTCAGGGGACCTAGTTAAAGTTAACCTATTAGGTTATATTAACTAATAGGGCAATAGATAAACAAAATATATTGAGAAAAAGTTATTTTGACATTTAGATTGGAAGATTTTGGGTGGTACATATTTGTACCAGAGAGCGTTCCTACAATTAAAAATTGTGTGTAGCATATTTACTTAATTCAATGAATGCGACTATAAAAACTGCAAATTATCGAGAAATTTATTTATATCAACTTAAAAAATAAACAAAACTGAATAAACAAAACAAAAACAAATATAACATGAAATAAAAATATTGCAAAAATAATGTTAAAAAATTTATAAACAAATAATTAGGAGCAGCCGAGCACTCAAATCTAATAAAATATCTGGAAAGACATTATTATCTAATCTGTAATCATTTATATTTATTATTTTTTCCTAAAATTTACAAAAACTATTGATTCCAAATGAACTCGACAATACTTTTTTTTATAAACACGATATGTTCTCTGGTTCATATCTGTACCATATTTTGAAATGAAAAAATTATCCTAGCCAATAAACCAACACTCTATTTGACAAACATAGGAAGAAATACAATATGTATTCTTTAGTAAATTTCATAAACAGAACGTAACACTGGCCTGATATTTGAAGTACCTAGAAATAAAAACAATGGACGACGTTTTCACGCTATTTCTAACATAAACAATATAAAAACTCACAAAGTTGGTATAAATCGTCGGTCTTGCTCTCAAATATTCACTGGTACCTATACGTACCTTATTTTGACAGCTAAACAGATGATCCATTCTTGGTGGCACCCCATAATGCCGAGGTTTACTACTTCTTTCAGAAAACGTTCAGAATATAGAAAGACAACTTTAGGTTGACGTTCCATTGTAGAGTAAATACTAGATGGCGTGTAATAGCGAGTGGTACATAAATGTACCAAAAACCGTTAAAGGGTTATTTGGGCTTCAAGCACTTGTGCGTGACGCCTCAGTCGTCACGACTTTTGAGCAAAACGAACACGATTTTATAGGATCCTCAAAACCACTTGTCATGTGCCAATGCCAATGAATTTCTTGTGTTGTTAGAAGAACAGTTTTCAATTATAATGTTGTTGATAAAATAATTTTGCATATTTAGATATTTTTAGTAAGGTTTAAATCGTATTAAATCATAATCGGCACAATCTTAACCTTTAAATAAACGTCAAACCGGACAATCGTCAAATATTTAATGTCCGTGGCTTGAAGCTCATACTTTTCGGTATGTGCTTGATGGGCAAGGGGAAGGTAAGACTAGGCGTCACGCCCGGTAATAAACGAACGAAATTCAGTCACTACGAGCTGCTACTAGCCGCCAAAAGTGAATAATCGAAAGTACCTAACATTGGCATCTGGCATTCTCAAATGGGTTCGACATCTCAGTCGCATGAGATAAATTTTGTCGAATAACATGAACTGGCAACACCGAAATTTCGATATTATATCGTGTTCCATGCCACTTCTCTTGTAGAGTTGTAAAATAATGAAATTACAGTAGTAGTTATATGATCTGTGATGACAGTAATGATTTGGTTATTTGTTAGAAGTTAGAATGTACAATGTACTTACTCGAATGTAGAACAAGAATAACAAGATAAACATGGAAAGTGAAACCAAAAAAATTATTGCACCCAAAATCAAAAACGAACATGATTAATTTAATGCAAGAAAAAGAAAATAAGCCCAAATTTTACCTTTCAAATTGCAAGGAGTAACTGGCAGAATACCTTTTCTTTAAGATATAATGCACTTGCACGATTCCCTTGTTCTATTAACAGCCAGTTTCACAATAATAGGTTTCCTCATGGTTAAAAAGTATCCAACGGTTACGACAAAATTTGGGTTTCACAATATGTGGTTAAGGGTATAAGTAAAGGTTAACCATAAAAAAATTTAACTGCAATCCAAAGTACGGGTAACTGTGCTAACCAAGGAAATCTAACCTAATTTATGATTGTTAACTGCATCAACTGTTAAATTTTAAAACTGTATAAATATTGTTATTTTCAATTACAAACAATTGGAAATATGAAAGAGTACGATGTTGATGCCTATAGCAGTGACGATGAAGTCAGACGGCCAAAAATTATTCGCCCAAGACGTGATTATTTCGAAGAATTCGACAGTCACAATTTTTTATGCAGATTTCGTATGTCAAAGTGGGCAGTAGAAAGTCTGTTGGAAGATATTGAGGAGGCTATTTCCCATCCTAAAACTAAAGCGTGAGGTAGTTTGGTAGTTCCAGTATAAAAACTGTAAAACATAACCTCTAAAGGTCTGCTTTTCCTTTCATTTGACATAGAACACCATACTATCGATGGTTTTTATACCAACACAACAAAAGTTAATATAATTTCATAAGTTATCTGACCATTAGTTAAATGATGATTGTGAAACATGTTCTAATGGTTAATGTCTCGGTTAAGGTTACTTAACCCTAAGGGCGAGTTGTACCAAACACCTAAACTCGGTTTATTGATAACTGATGTTTGGACTGTGGCTGATTGATGTATTTATTATCAACAATTACATCAATATAAACATCAGTCATCTTTAAACCGAGTTTAGGTGTTTGGTACAACTCGCCCTAAGAGTTTACCACCGATTGTGAAACTGGCTGTAAGGGTTCTAGAATAACGATTAGCTCTCTAGCTGATTCTTTAGTTAATCTCATAAAATACCTCAACCTAGAATTGTAACTGGGATTGGAGAGAATGTTTTAAGTTACGATGCGGCCAAACTGCAGAGGGCACTGTTCATCAACAATCGTAATGTCAAGATGTCAAAATGGAAGGAAAATAAACAAACCAAGTAAAAAACTTTGTTGTGTTCTGGTTTGCTGAGACAAAACGAGTGCTTAACATCGGTTTTTAAAACGTGAACCTGAAGTATTTGACTCCTGGCTGAGAAATATTAACAATGTGAAGTTACACTGCATGCCTTCAAAACAAATATTATACCAAAATTCCCGTGTTTGTGTTAGACACTTTAGAGATGACTGTGAAGTACCAGGAAAAAGAGGCTGAAAAGAAAAGCTGTTCTCACTTTATTCATTCCAGGTAATTACCTAAATTTAATATTAGGTGCAAGTCTATAGGTTAATTAATAATTAGGATTCTTCTTTTATGGTGTAAAAAAGTAAACTAATACTATTTCAAGAGGAGATGATATGGAATTTCCAAAATTCATGAATACTAACAAGGATTCAATATTTGTTGATCCAATAATGAAAGCAGCTATATCAAATTTTGTTCTAAAAACCCTTTCAAAGGAGAAGACACTATAGAAATGAGTATAGGTACTTCATACGTGACCCTCCTTGTTAAATTGCTTAGAACTAGATGCCAGACCACATGGATGAAAAAATAACACAAAATACTTATATTTTAGGCATGAAAATAGCAGAATATTGGAAAATAATCTACTTAGGTAGTATGTTGTGTGTTATGTATAGGTATGTGTGTTGAAAATGTTGTTATTATCACTAAATAAATATTTAATTCCCCAAAGTCTTTTTCTTTAAAGTATTCGTCGTTCACCATATACTTTTTCCTAGACACACAAATTATATATTGCAAACTTTACCTTCTGCAAAAATGTTGCATTATGTTGCTTTAACTCTTACTCTGCTGCACGAGTTTTTTAGAAATAAATTGACTTTTTACCAAAAGAATACAAAGTGCAGCTTTTATGAAAACATATCAATTATAACTGATAGTACCTATTTCACCAAATCTTGCATCAACAAAAGTTTGCCAGATATTCTCTTATGTTTAGCTCTGATGCAAGATTTGGCGAAATATTACCAGTTATAATTTATATATTTTTATAAGCAGCTGAATTTCGTGTTCTTTAGGCAAACAGTCGATTTATTTTTTAAAAAGATAGAATTCTCCATCAACTTGATATTCAAAATTCCCGCTGAATTTTATAGTTCCTGCGGCCAAACTTCAGATGGCAGTTAAAACAGTAGTCACTGCTGACAACATTGGAGTTACAATTCTAGGTTGAAGTATTTTATGGTTAATCTGAACGTTTTAATAAACTTTCTGTCAGATAAAAATGTAAAAGCGCTTCTATATATTCCTCGTCTCTCGAGAGGCCGCTGATACATTTCTTGATTTTCTAAATTTTCAATAGCAATTAATAAAGCTGCCATTTTCTCTCTACAAAAATCTCTGAAACAGAACTTAACAAAAGTATTAAACGATGTTTTGAGTGTTTTCACTTTTGACATGTATAACGTTAACCTATAAATTTCGCAAGTAATGAAATTCTCGCATTCGACATAAATTGTCGACTGCCTTTGACCATTCTACAATTTGTCTATCAAAAATTTGCGAAGGCGACATTTGAGAATCAGAATATTCAGATTTTTTTCGACAAAGAGGATTTCTCGCATGCGACAAAATATGTCACGGTTTGAGAATAGGGTCCCTGGACAGACAAATAGCAGAGGCCAATACGTTTGGAGATGAGGAAGCGAGGTATTCCTGAAAAACTGATTTGACCATGTAAATCAAAATAAACGCACACGTGACCTTAAGATACTTTTGGACCAGCATTTAAAATTCATTTATACAAAAATTCAGCTTATTCCGTTCAATTATTATTATCCAATATCAATTCATTCATAACTGCGAAAGAATGATTAG
Source organism: Galerucella calmariensis (assembly GCA_910591675.1). Classification (NCBI taxonomy): domain Eukaryota; kingdom Metazoa; phylum Arthropoda; class Insecta; order Coleoptera; family Chrysomelidae; genus Galerucella; species Galerucella calmariensis. The sequence continues at coordinate 18,762 of CAJUYG010002954.1, forward strand.
CAAAAACGGTTTATTCAGTTGAAAAATTTGTTCGACAGAGCAGTTGTTTGAACAATAATTAACACATAATTGTTGGGTTCATTCAGACTGAAAATTATCGAAAACGTTTTTGTATTCATATTATTACATGGGCATTAAAACGTGCTCAGTTGAAATGTTTGATCATTAATATCTATTTAGGAGATGTTTGGGCGTGAAATATGGAGGGTTTGTGAAAAAGTTTTGTAGGGATGAATGATTAGTCTGAGTTTGTATTTTTGCTAAATAACATTATCAGTTTTGGTACTAGCAACTTTTTAAAAACTTGTTTTAATTGTAGAAAACCAAAAACTGTTATATTAAGAATAAATTTAGTTCAGCACATTGTGATTTTTTGATCTTCTCATTATTTTTTTAACAAGTTGTACCAATATTAGGAAGGGAATACAAATATAACATTATCTCTATGGCTTTCAATAACAAGAATAACAAAAACCAAGACAAATTTTATTTAATTCTATTCTGTTTTCCCACCGAAAGTTCATTCCATGAAGAGTTCTCCATACTCTAGTCCTTGATAGTTGTAGTAGGTTTTCGTCATTCTGGGCGGCCTGCTCCACTTTGCCCAATGTTGGTATTTCTTTTGCAAAATATCTACATACCATACACTATTCTACGAGCACTGTTTTTAACACCGTCGTCAATTTCTAATAGTTTCTTCCCCGGGTTAGTTCTATGAATCGTCTATTCTCCTACACCTATTATATTGGCACAGTTCGTAATAATGTCGCGAACAGAACTTATGAACGTTCAGGATTAATATTTTTTGCCGTAAAGAATATTTACTTCTTTTTTTTCTCTTATTTTTTGGGAATGAAACCACAATAATGTTTTTTATTTCTTATTTCGACGTTTCGGTAGCGTTCCAGCTACCTTTGTCAAGATTAAATGATGATAAAATAATTTTTTGGTCCCTATCTGACACAACGAAAAAATATGTGTCAGATAGGGACCAAAAAATTATTTTATCATCATTTAATCTTGACAAAGGTAGCTGTAACGCTACCGAAACGTCGAAATAAAAAATAAAAAACATTATTGTGGTTTCATTCCCAAAAAATAAGAGGAAAAATAATAAATAATGCCACAAGGAACTTACAGAAGAAATATTTACTTCATCTCGTTGAATGGGAATTGGAGAAAAACTTGAACTTGAAGCCATCTTAATTAGACCAATAGACGGTACTTGGTAGTTGCCGAATACTAACTAGGTAGGTACTTCAAATTTTATTCTATACATGTACTTAGATTTGAATTTCAACAGGAAATTGGGTTGTACCTGTAAAGGTTACGGGGTAGGTAGTGATTTACAACAATTTTGGTCCAAGCCCCGATCCGTGCTATCAAATCCATTGGGACAGACTTTAGGTGGAACATCTGGAAGACCATAAGATCTCCGAATAAATGAGCACAAATAATATATTAAAGATAGTGAATCCTTTAATTGAAAATTATTTGAGGTCTTAACAAAATATGATTGATAGAAACATTGATCTGGAAATATGAAAATATTGTGGTTTGATTTCCCAAAAAAATTAACAAAAAAGAATATTATTTGTTGCAGTTTTGTATTTATCTCCACAAGTTATTTGCACGATGTTATGTAATACCCTGTATAATAATACTTTGAAGAATTCTGATCTGAAAAAAGCTATCACTGGATTTTTACTTCAACAAAAAGTTTCCATCGTAATAAGCCAATAAAAGCGGTAAAAGATATACGTTTAGGAAATATTTGTAAAAACTCCACTCGGATACCTCATTTCCTTTATGCTATTAAAGTTTTAAAAGTTTGCCGAGATCAACAACTCAGCCTCATGATGGTAAGCACAAAATAAATTCCATAGAGTAGGAAATTAACAAAAAGGTGGAGTAATTATTATTTGTTTGTAAAATAGTCGAAAGTTTTAATAGCTTCACCTTTTTCAACAATATAAACTTGGAAAATGTATGGTGAAGGTAATGAGGGGAAACTGTTAAAATTTACATATTTAACGTTTGCGAAGCATATACAAAGATTGAATGACGCCTTTCAACCTGTTGTTTGCATAATTCAAATGTTTTTAGCTAATTTATAGTAAGTAATTAGTATTTTATACATTTTATTCATTGCGTTCTTCAAAAGACATAATAAATTATCAATTTACAAAATGTGCGATTGAATAATAAAGACTTTTTCAGTAGAACCAAAAACACAGTGGTAACGTATTAAGCTTTATACAATACGGTGTTCAGCTGAAAATAGTTTTTTCTACTAGCGTGCGGAAAAGTCCACTTTTCCGCACTCATTTTAGTGAGGAGAGAGTCACTTTTCCGCACTAGTGCGGAAAAGTATATTTGTCAAGTTTTTGGGAAGTATACTGACATTTGAATATTTAAAATATATATTTGTATGATTGTAGTTTACCAAATGACTGAGAAATTAATAAATTAATTATAATTCTACTATAATTTTCAATAAAAAACAACTTATTTTTCAATCATTTTTAATGGCCCTGGTAAAAGCCTCATCAAATGAATGTCAAATAATAGTAATTAATTTGTTGATATGTATTTAATAAGAAATGTCTCTTTATGTTAACTTTTGGGTGATTTTTCGCATGCTAGTAGAAAAAATAGTGTACCTAACACGTGCGTAAGGTGATTTTTCCGCACTAGTTAGGTAAACTACTATAGTGTTTATACACAAGAGATAGTTAATTCCAGAGAACGTCTCACCAAATTTAACAGTGTAGTTCAGTTTTTATCCTTTATTAAAAAGTAGTATTTTCAGTTTTTTTCAAAATCCGCCTTCTACATTATTACGTCACTAGTATAAATTGAAGTTAGGCACACATTGTAAAATGATACATAACTATCATGAGATAATGTAAAAGAAAAGAGGAAATTCAGGATAGATCAAAAGTGAGTTGTTGGCATTTAGTTTTGGTTCATGAAGAGAGAGAATGGTTTAATCATGGACGTATACGTATACGTTTACACGTCCATGGGTTTAACAAATATAAATTTATTTACAGATTGCGAGAAGTCTTTTCGTGACATACGATTAAGTTCGACAAGGAAAATTTGAGAAAAACAACTTGAGAGAGAGTGAAGAATAATTATGGGCAGTCAGCATTGGGCGTGTGTCCAGTTCCAGCTATAATTTGATAGGAAAGCAGCGTTGCCAGTTTAGAATATTGGTACTTTCCAAGGAATGTATAACTTATTCTCATTTGACTTTTAACACGGGATAACGCCGTATTTAGTGGGAGAAAATCGAGATTGGTAATATTATTGACTTTTGAAAAATAAGTGGGATCAACATTAAATAAGAATAAAATAATGTAGTTCAATAAAAAATTTGGATGTTACAACTATATTGGTATTTTATTATTGTTGCCGACAAAAATTTAATATTCGGCAATAGCGGTTAAAAGGGGGGACACTGAACAAATGCCCATCGCTGACTGCGCACAATTATTCTTCTCTCTCTTTCAAGTAGTTTCTCTAATATTTTCCTTGTCGTACTTGTGTATATCGTATGTCGCGAATTAGTCGAGCGGATAAAGCAAAAAAGTTCGGAATATTTTCCCTAAAGACGGATCGGAATGCGGTTTTTTGCATTCGCTTCGGAAAATTATTTGTAAGAAATTTACTTACTTGGTTCCCATTACAAATCGGTAATTGCATCGCTGCAGTCAAAAATGCATGCCAAAAATGCATCTTTTGGGAGGCCTCTGTAAATCAGAGTCAGAACTGGCTCAAATCGGGTACCCGGGTGTTTTCGAGGTCGCTGATCACGATTATGATGTTAAAATTGACCCCCCCGGACTCCTGGGGCTCAGGAACGCCAATGATCCTCGTCTCCGTGGGACTCTCCAAGAAATCACGAGGGGAACGAAAAAAAACTCCGCGCCCGGAGGTTTTTCGGGCGGCTGAATTCAAATATAGCATCGGCGAACACCCCCCGGACGGACACCTGGTGCACCCGAACCTCGACCTGGACGTCATCCCCGAGAACTTTCTTGACAATATCGACAAGAACAGCCCGGAAATTATTGGAGGCGTGTTTTTTGAGACGCGAAATCACAATTTCACGTCAAAAACGACCCTTCCACCACTTGGTGCACCGGAACCTGCGCTTGAACATAGTCTCCGAGGGTTTTCCAAATAAAATCGAAAAAGGTGGACCGAAAATCATTATAAGGGGTTTTTGGGCCGTTGGAGGCCAGGGTACAGCGCACCAGGTGTTCAGGGAGTCGTTTCCCGCGCAAAATTCTGATTAAGCGGCCCAAAAAACCCCTTATAACGATTTTCGGTTCACCTTTTTCGATTTTGTTTGGAAAATCCTCGGAGACGATGTTCAAGCGCAAGTTGTGGTGCACCAGGTGGTGGGAATGCCGTTTTCGACGTGAAATCGTGGTTTCGCGTCTCAAAAAACACGCCTCCAATAATTTCCGGGCTGTTTTTGTCGATATTGTCAAGAAAGTTCTCGGGGATGATGTCCAGGTCGAGGTTCGGGGGCACCAGGTGTCTGGGGGTGTTCGCTGATGCCATATTTGAATCCAGCCACCCAAAAAACCCTCGGGCGCGGAGTTTTTTTCGTTCCCCTCGTGATTTCTTGGAGAGTCCCACGGAGACGAGGTTCATCGGCGTTCCTGAGCCCCAGGTGTCCGGGGGGTCAATTTCAACATCATAATCGTGATCAGCGACCTCGAAAACCCCGGGTACCCGATTTGAGCCAGTTCTGACTCTTATTTACAGAGGCCTCCCAAAAGATGCATTTTTGGCATGCATTTTTGACTGCAGCGATGCAATTCCCGATTTGTAATGGGAACAAAGTAGGTACATTTTTTACAAATAATTTTCCGAAGCGAATGCAAAAAACCGCATTCCGATCCGTCTTTAGGGAAAAAATTCCGAACTTTGAGCCTTTTTTGTGCTTTATCCGCTCGACTAAATAGACTTTTCACAATCTGTATATTTGAGATAATAAGTTATTTTCCTTATTCGTATACATTATTCGTAGGTATTTCCATTTCACCTTTGACAACAAAAACAATTTTCTTAATATATTACTACAATATGGTACAAAACACGATCCATCTAAATACTGGTTTCATGATGGTTTATAAAATACAGAAACAATAACACAGTAAGCAAATAAAAATGGAAAATAATCCTTCATCCAACCAAAAACAGACTCTCACTATATTCGTCTTCAACTTTTACAAGCAATCGACAGTGACAGATGTCAAAATAATGTCAACATAATATTAATCTGTCATGAACAAGTTCAAACATAAAACAGCAAACGGAGATTATCAACAACTTCACATTTAAACTAGTGACGTATCTGCATGATAAGTTGCATAATTTCGGTAAATGTTTGTTTCCATTTTTTTCTGTTAATCAGCAGAGAAAAATATAGAATAAATTTATTTTTGAATAACCCATTTGCCACTTGTTCAAATTACCAAAAAATATGGAGTTAAATACACTATTATCCCAAATTTTGCTTTGGTGATAAGAAAGTTCCTAAACTCCATTTCCACAACTTCAGCAGCACTTCTAGAACAGCACAGCTTGGGGTAGAGCAAACTATTGTCTCTGTTGATCACCGCATGTGGCGCTGCGAACGTGTGTATACAATTCCCAGTTGCTAGTAGTTATATTAAGATGTTCCACAGTCTAAGACAAGTTTTTGAGGAAACTATGAATACGAGAATTTCGAGGGTTGGTGAGAGCTGTAATTGTTAAGAAAGTTGTTGATTGCTCGAAAATACAAGTTTGGTTGTGTCTTAATTAGCCGGTAATTAGTTATAAGCAGTTAGTTATAATCAATTGATAAACAAATTGAATTACTAGAGAAATACTTAATAAATTTTCACGAAAATTGATAGGTCAATCTTCACCAACATAATACACAGTGTTATTTATAAGATGCGGGATAAGGGATTCCTTTACAAATTTGTCAAACGCAAGCTTACTTTTTCACCAAAAAGCGTTCATTAAAAATAATAACAGATCTGGAAAGGTCGTTGAAATATAAGCTCAAATGCACTATTAATTTTCCTCAATTCGCTATGGTTTATTAAAAAAATGGATAGTTATGTTTGAGAAAGTCGAACTCCATTTTCATACCACTTTCGAATACTTTCAACCGCGTAGAAGATAGCCAGACGGGTAGAAGCACGGGAAATTTGAAAGTTAAGCTTGAAGTATCGCGGTTTGATTCCCCGCCGTGGTGTTTTCAGTATTCGAAAGTATTATGAAAATGGTGTACTATTTTTTTAAACATAATCATACATTTTTTTATTAAACCAGAGTGAGTTTTAGACAATTAAAAGCGCATTTGAACTTATTTTTTGACAACCTTTCCAAATCTGTTATAATTTTTCATGCATGCAAATATTTTAGCTAACTGATTTTTTGGTGATGTCACAGATGTCACAGAAAATTCCCAATATATACAAAAACAAATCTATGGATTAAGGAAGGCT
>CAJUYG010002955.1:8959-25281 GCA_910591675.1 Galerucella calmariensis
TAATTAGGGTTTATTACTCCTCGTACTTTTTGTACATACTATAATGTGCACAAAATCACTCATATTAATGAAGTATTGGTATAGGCAATCAAATATACAATAATATTCTCAAAAAAAGGCGGATAACTGATTTCTCGTTTTTGACTCATCTATCGTTTTTATTATATTATTCTTCAAAAGTATATAATATAAATAATCTTATTGGTGTTAAAACAACAAGAGAATTTAAGAAAAACCAAAAAAGAGTCATTTGAACTGGTGACCTTTTCTATGACATGATTTATTTTTGACAGTATTTTTTAGATATTGCGAAAAAAGAATACAAATTGTACAAACAACGGAACAGTTTGTAGTTACCAACACGAGTATTAGAAGGACAATTAACATTTTCAAACATTAAAGCTCGAGCTTTGCTTAAAATGACTAATAACCTTCATTAATACTCTAGTCCTCAAATGAATTATTTTATAATCGATTTTTAAGATCTTGAGTTCCATTCACACCTTAAAATATAAAAAGTTAACAAATTTTTTTACAGAGATCTATTATTGTAGATACGTATCTCTTTATTACAAATCACAATTATTATAATATATTATTATGTAGGTTATCCGCAGTGGCGTAACAGTTTTTCGCATGACCCCGGCCGTTGATTACTTTTCAGCACGATCAATTTCTCCATTCTCTCTTTCTAAATAGGTATGATGACAGTCACTAAGAATAACTGAAATAATCATTTGAAATAATTGTATATGTTACCGTTAAAGTGTGAAATCCGCTATTTTATAGAATAACTGATCGTATCCGTTAAAGTGTATAACTCTCTTGTATTTCATGGTTCAACTAGTTATTTCATAGAATAACGATCTGCAGCCCGTTAAAGTGAAAAATAATCATAAAAATATCATATATATAAGACAACATATACATTTACCTTCATTCCCTAATGCAATCATGAAATATTCCAGGCCATAGGGAGAGAGCTTGTTGTTCGTGTAAAACCTAGTGTGTCAACAAAAAGTGTTTTTGTTTTTAGAAATAACGTTCTTTGTAATTCCAAGTGTCAATTTAGTAACCCTTGTTATAACAAATGATTTTATGGCACGTTTCCATAGATACCATTTATACGATGCATAAATTAGATAAATTGCTTTTTTTTTTCATTTTAATTGTCTATCATTAGTTTAATTTCATTTTAGGTAAATTGTTTATTTTACACCTTAACTGTCTCTCATTAGTGAATATATAGAATACCTAGTAATTTCATAGAATAACTAGTTAACATATTACACACTTTAACGGACGCGATCAGTTATTTCATGGAATAACTTCTGCATTAATTACTTATACATTACAAAGATTCTAAAGCAATTTTTACATAACAATTGTGATTGTTTTTATCTTGGTAAAAATAAAAATACTTTCTTTCTTTCTTTCTCTTGTCCTTATGCCTTCTCAGGCGTCGGATTGGAGTTCTTCCTGAACCCATGTTTTCCATTCTTTTCTGTCCCTGGCTAATGCCTTCATCTCTCCCAATGACTTTCCTTTGTTCTTTCCAATTTCTTCAATCTGGTCTATCCATTTCCTCCTGGGTCTTCCTCTTTGTCTTTTTCTTGATATTCCCATTTCCATTACATTTCTCGCTATTCTATCTCGCTTCATTCTTACTAGGTGGCCAAACCAGTTCAATTGTTTCTTTTTAATATTTGATATTATTGGGTCTTGATTAGTTATGCTTCTGATTTTTTCGTTCCTTACTTTGTCCCATTTAGTTTTTCCTGCTATTCTCCTTAAATATTTCATTTCCATTGCATTTATTTTTGTTATAATAAATAAAAATACAAAATATAAAAATCTGTCATCTGAGTTAAGATCTATTATTTTTCGGTATCCAAACTATTACAGGTTATAGGAAACTGTAATTAAGCATACTTTGTTTTTATTATCTTATCAACCATAGTTACGACTTGACACGCAGTTAATACAGAAATAAATAATTATATTGAATAATAAAAACCACTTCTATAGGAATCGGCTCCCTAACTAAAATGCGTAGGCACTTACGTGTTAAAAGCGGATACGTAACTTTAATTTATGTTCGCAACAGTTCGATTCTATTATGTTTATTTATAAGTTGTTCAGATATATGCCGTGCAACTCCTATTCGCTTTACGATTTTCCCGTAATAATAGTACCAAGGAAATTAAATCACTCGTAACAGCAGATGCTTTTTAAGACTGTCGCTGTTTCATGATGTTCGTTTTGCTACGTTTAATAATATCAACAGGAATTGCCAACCAAGAAAATAACATTAATTTTATACGTGTACTTTGAAATTTCAATTAATCATAACTCAGTATCTCAGTAGACTCAATATTACATAGAGTAGATAGATTTAAATTCACATTCGAATAAGTAAAGGATAGAAGAACGGCTTAGAGCTCTCGCCTTGTGCGATCGGTTGCCTGTGACTGAAACCTTTTTTTAGAGCGGGAAGAGCTGGTTAGCAGATGAATAAAAAGGGATAAGGAACGTAAAACCTCCGAGAATCCTGAGAAATAGTCTGCTGTCAACCAGGTTGTGGCACAAACTATATACTACTTACAACGATCCCTCCACTGATGGAAGTGCATACCTGTACTGAGGATTACGGGAGTCTTGGACCACGTGGTAATAAACAAGATAGAATCTACCTAATCCTATAATATAATAAGAATAAAGGGTCGGAAGGAGGTACAATGGAGGGCTGTCTTCAGCAGCCCAGCCCATGGAGACTAGCCTGAGGTACGAGGCGAAACCATCTTGCATCTACAACATGCAGGTCTATAATACAACCATTACAACATTAGAACTAGTGGCCGAAGCTTCTGAAGTGGTAGAAAATAACATGGGAATAGTATGCAACGATGGTTATTAATCCACAAGCATTAACCGGAATACGAAAAGAGCCAAGGGCGAGTTTCGTATGGTTAATGCGAGTGTATTAATAACCATTGCATGAGAGTTGCATACACTATTTTTTCTACGAAGAAATTTGATTTAAAAACATATATAAAAAAAATGTACTACCCGGGACTCGAACCCGGAATGTACAGATCGAAAAAAACCTTATGCAGCGCCTTTACCCACTGCGCCACGGGACCACATGATTGAATAGATAGCATAAAGCGTATAAGTATGTTATGTATACAATATTAGTAATAAATTATTGTAAAAATAATAAGTTTAAATATGTATTTGCATTGGTCCTTAAGTATTTTCGGTCTGGTGCTCGACATTTCTTTTGAAAACTAACGCAAAAGATTTAAACTGTCATAAAACACTGTCAAACTACAAACATTCTACAGAAAATATTGGTTCTGCCTACTTGGGTATTTGAAAATCCAGATTTCTATTGGTCAATTTTTCAGTTTTATAATGAAAACCAGTGTTATAATGAGTATCATTATGAAACTGAAAATTGGCATTAAATTAACAACTTAACGTATCCCAAGCAACATTTATGGTAGCTGTCACACTGTTTTAGTGCATAGTTACTATATAATGATAACAAAAACGTAACGACAACCAAAAAAGCCAACCTTAATGTTTTATTTCCACCATAGTTTGAAAACATTGTAATAATTAGGTCAATGTTATCTATGGTTTAGGTTTTGAAGTAAGTAAAAAAACAAGTTAATATTTTAGTGCCACTTACGTATTTGTTACTTGGGACCTTGGGTTCTTACAACTTTCAATTAAATGGTAAAGTATAATTGACTACGGTGTTACACTAAATTATACCTTCATAGTTTATAGACTAAAAAGTTAATATTTGTGTAACTTTGACGTTCTTGCTACGATCATTTATGACATCAAAGTTTTCAGAGTTTGAAGTTACAGTTAAAGTTTTCTTTACTCGAAGAATCGACTATAAGGGCGTCCTTATATCAAACTAAATAAATGATTTCTCTTGTACAATATTTTTTAAGATGGCTTCATGTTATAATAAAAAATTTCGTCACACTTCCAACTTTTTACAGAAGACTAAGAAGAAAATTGGAAATAAATGAAGGCTGCTGTTAAGTACAACCCAACGAATGAATTAATGATGAGGCACATGTGCCGAGGTTGCTATATCATTTTCTGAAGGAACTGGCATACCAAGGGTTAAGAGCACACCTCAGCCCGTCACAGTTAACCTTAGGCTCCGGGATATAAAAGTATTGCAGACAATGAAACGGCACCTGGGATATCAAACAGTACAGCACCCAAACAGCAACAGAAGCAACAAAAATTTTAAGGGTTAGCAAATGACTTTGTCGTAAGACAACACACGGAGCTTCAAACTTATTTTTAAGAAGAGCTTGTGCTTTGGAAACGCACCCGAATATCACTATTTTTAAAAAATTTTAAGAATGATACTAAAATGAGTGAAATTATCAATTATCCATGATAATGGTAATAATAAAATTTCGTTAATCTGACTTAATAGTTTAATGAACCACCATACTGTGATAAGGAAAGCATGTCAAATATTTGTGCTGTTCCGACATTCGATCTTATCATTTTATTAAAGTGTTTGTGAGATTTATTATAGATTCGATTGAAAACATTCGTCAGTAGCGTAACAATAATGTTTGACAGGCGATAAAAGTGAGTCAGAAAATCACATGATATAATAAACATCAGCTATTGGCGCAGTCAGTGAACTGTCAATGAATTGGATTAAACAATCATTAAAATGTCAGACTACGGAGAAAATAATCAAGAGAGTTATGCGATTTCAACGAAAGTGAAGAACAGCAGATTCCTGCATTCCACACTGAACAACACTACAAAACGATGGCATTTTAGATAATTTCAAGTACCTATTGTTAATCATCCGTTGTTTACCAGTTAACAATTAAAATGGCTATATTGAAACTTTATTAGACACTGAATTGTTTATAAAGAGATTTGGTGGAATAACATTGTTGAGAAAACGGTCTTAGCGCTTATATACGAGTATACTTTATTAAGGCATCTTATATATCAATTCAACACTATATAAAAGGTTCAATGGTAACTTTTATGTAGTTACAAAACATGCGCTCTTATAAGTGCCGTATAAGCATTTTTATAATATTAACGCAACTATTTCACAGCTTCGCTACTTCTCTATATGTGCTACATAATATGAGTTTTAAATACTTTTAAAGCAGAATTTCACAGCGATGCCATTCATGGCAGTCCTAATGAAGTATATTTATAAAGGATCTATTCTTATGTAATAAACGTGTGTGATGAAACATTTACACAACGAAAATACCGTTTTAGAGCATCTAATCTGGAGCCTTCCACCTTAATAGACCTTCTTTATGGTTGAACAAATCTACTTTCCATAACCTATATGAAATCGTTCAGTCAAATTGTTCTACTTGGGTGGATCTCAACTTTATTGTGCAAGTCGTTACCCTAAGATATGGATTTTGGCCTATTCTATTCAATTTTTTGTAAATATTTATAGAGGTTATGTCCTTGTGGCAAAACCACCTGGGCCATATTCTAGCCCACTTATATAGTATTAACGCCACTATGGACAGCCAGCTATGGCTGTTAAGTAGCTACTTATATAGCAATAATACAGCAACGAAAAAGTAACGAGTTTTTTTACTGATTCACAAAATCACCAATGGCAAGACGGCAATGCAAACACCAAAACTTGATGAGGAAAAGTTTACGTAGGTACCTAATATACGAATAGTCAATAAGTCAAGCACAAAAATTTGAAATAATGTTTGAAAAATAAATTCAAATCGAGATTCAGACATTATTTATCTTTTTTATAGTTTATACTTGCTTTATAAGTGAGCTATCTTGAAAAAGGTACCTTATAAAGTAAGAAGCACTTCTATACAGCAAGAGTGTTATTTAAAAGATTTATTGCTGCTTTTGTAGTAACCCTTTTTGGATTCTTCCAGAAAACTGAGGAGACCATGTTGGATATTCGAAAAAAATGTGTGACAGAACGGCCATTGTTGTCTGGCCGAAAGTTAGAAGTGTATTAGCAAATTTGTTCTCATTATAAAGTGTTATTTCTGTTAAACATCACTTTTAGGTCACTAAACTCACTCGTATGCATGATTTCAAGAGCAATTGACAAATAAAAAAAATATTAAAAAAAATATGGAATATTTTAATCATTCAATTCTAGATATTTCGATGGCGATTTATATTATTCCGAAGTATGTATGTATTTATGTATGATGTCTGACCTTTCAAAATAATCTCTACCCTCAAAAATCTCTGTTACAAAGCCGTAAAATAGTCCGAATATAATTTATGAATATAACTGTTGGAAACTATAAACCAGCAATATGCATTTGTGTCAATAAAAATGCCTTGCTTTTTAAATATATCTATAGCTTTTGCTACTCAGATATATATCTGCTTCAAAACAACTGAAAAGTTGAATTGAATCAGTTGAACATAAATAAATACGATAGCTTTATAAATGCAATCTCTAACGCATTTACAAAGCGACTGATTACTTTATAAAACCTTACTTTCGGAAGTTATACAGCAGCTCCTCAGAAGCTTTATTAAGTGGTTTGTTTATAGACGCTGAAAGAACAAAACTAAGAGGTTTCCATTTTACCATATAAGCAGTCATGTACCCATTACATATCTAAGCAAGGCTCTATTACTTGTGCCTATTTTAGACGTATAGATACTTGATTGATGCTAAAGTATTGTTTTCACCTCTTATTTATACAGTATTGAGTTATATAAGGAAAAAAAATTAGTGGAGACATAAAATTGAATTGTTAAATTTTCAATTTGAAGTTATATTACAGTTTATAGAAATTTTTATTTTCTAGATTTTTTCTTAAGTGGGTCGTAGAAAAAATATGCTGTTCGACTCGTGTGGATTGTCCATATCGCACTTGAGCGTTCGTCCTCGTGCGATATGGCCATCATATCCACACTAGTTGCACAAACTACTATTTCTATCAAAATATGCCCTTTTACATTTAAAAACAACCTGCCCAATGTCAAATCAATTTATCCATCCATTTTAAAGTTATCGAATTAAAATATTCAAGTTTTCCAAATTTCAACACCCCGTATTTCGAAAAGTAAATGTGCTAGACCCCTTTATCGCCCAAAAAAAATTATGGAAATAATAGTAAAAATGTATCCGAACAATTTCAAGTAGATCACCAGCACTGCGAATACCTACCAACTTTGCATAGAATTTTAATATAGCATCGGTGGTTCAGTGGTAGAATGCTCGCATTCCACGCGGGCGGACCGGGTTCGAATCTCGGCCGGAGCATATGAATCGCTGCTTCGTAAACGAGAGAGAGACTGAGGAGGCACAAGCACGCAAGCAAGGCACATAATGAAAGCAACGTAACATAACGTAGCGTAACGTAACGCGTAACGGTCAGATCTTTTGCGTCGCGACCCCTGGTCGCTCAAACATAACCTGACGTAAAGAACTAAAGTTCCAAAAATCAAAATTATATTTCAATATCATCGATGATTTACAAGATATATTGGTCTTTATCGCTTTAATAAAAGTTACCAATATGTATCGATCGGTAATTACATTTATTACTATTTACCCATCTTATTTTATACGCTTACAATGCATGATTGCGACTTATTGTCCATAAACATGACCTGCAATCAGTGTTTCACAACTTCGTTGTATCTAAGAGTATTAACTTGATAAGATAAATTATTAAATTCAAATCATCACCTTAATGTTCGCCATTTTGAAGATGCTCGACGCCACTGGCAGACGGCGTTTAGTTTTTGAAAACAGCATATTAGCAAACAATGTAAAACAATTGTTTCCATTATCTGTATAATATAAATGTTTACACTGATCCTTAATATTTACCGAACTGTTAATGTAAGACATCACCCTTATTATACGTACGATTTTGATGTTTTTGTAGGTATATATGGTTGTATTTTCTTTGTTTGAAAGATTTTTAACATTTACATTATCACTATGATCTGGGTGTGAACTCTGTAACAAAATAGAAAGGAAATTTCTTTCTATGCTAGGAAATTTCTTGTAAAGTTACTCTGTATGTGTATTCGGAGTAATTCCGTGTGAATATTCGGCATAGAAATAGAAACGGCTACAAAGGTCTTTCTATCTGTTTTTATTAAATGAACTTAGGTAATAGATTTTTTCGTCTACTTCGCCTTTGTGAGACTACTTTTCTGGTTGACTTCCCTATCATTTTATTATATAATTAGTGTAAAAACATAAAAAAAAGGAAAACGATCTTGGTAGAAATTGAACCGACGACCCTCGCTATTCATGGCAAGTGATTACCCATCGCAGCCAGAGGGTACAACATTCATATAGGTAATTCAATAATACTCAGTGATGAAACAATTGTATCTCTTGGTTTTTAAAGATTGGTAAAAAATTAAACATTCTATATAGAATGGCAGGATGGAAAGACATCGAAACAAAACTGAGAAATGGAAATAATAATTGATATTACTGGCAACTAAATGTCAAAAGCATCACAGAATATAAAAATCGGAAAATGTTTTCAAGTTAGATAGTACTCGTTTCCTTCTACCCGAGCTCGCCCGAAGTTTACAGGAAAAAGTCATAGAGAGTAGCATTTGTCGATAAAAAGAAATTTCTTTTCTTAGCTATTTCTTTTCTATTTCTATTTCTATCAAGTTACAAAGTACGCGTGCTGGTTTCTTAACATAACAGTTTTTTTCTTAAATGATAAGACAGATGAGTGCTAGGAAAATAATATTATGCATTCAATAAAATTATACACGACACTTAAGAGCTAAGGAGAAATCATTCAGTATTTACCATTTTCAAGGTTAAGTTAGCACCCGCCACAATATTTCCGGATTTTCTACGAGTTATCTGTGTAACTGAAGACCCTTGCCTTTACAAATAGTGTTATTATTGATACATTAATGCACTGCGCAGAGTGTTGGCGGGCCCTCGTGTGAATAAACCTTCAGCTGCAGCAGCCAATATGGCCGGAAGTGGATTGCGCAGAAACAGTCAAAAATTGGTTCTCAGGAAGAACACTCCTTGTCTATCTCTACACCATGGTACTTATGTTGTTTTTTTTTACATTTTTATGCGATTGTATTTTTCACTCAATCATTTTAGCAAAATAATATATTTTGAAACAGTCAACTATTAAATTTTTGTGAAATAATTCGTCAATTTTGACCACAGTTAATTGGGAGATTATTGCATTCCAATTCTTTATGTACTAGTTTCTTTTTGTTACACTCGATATAATTTGTTCCAATTTAAAAAATAAACAAGAGAAAGAAACAAAAATTAATAGTCGCTCAATAAAACAATAAATTGTATAAAAAAATCCAATTAGCTGTACAATTACGGAAATTCGAATCTTGCGTGGATATTTTAATTATTTAGTAAAACCAGCTCAATTAAATTAATGAATAGGTAAATTTATTGTTAACCGACAAAACGTTTTATTTCACAATATAATTAAACTGATTCAACTCGTAGTCTAATTGCAACTGTTTTAAAAATTTTAACGATTCTTCCTTTTACCTCCATGTTATTATTATTGTCTAATACTAAATTATTTGAATCAACTTCCATTATATACTAATGAGTTATTTAATGTATGCTATTAAACAATCACGTAGAATTATTTTTTAAATTGGCACCAATTTCACCATTTTATTTGTCCAAAGTATCGCGAACATCTCATACGCAGTAGATTCTTTTTTCTATCCACAAAATTAGAGAGCAGAGCTACTTTACTGTAAAAAAAAATATTTTTTTCAAAAAATTCCCACCCACTTAGTCCAGCGAGCTTCCAATTTTCCCGAAGGGTAAACCGCTAGTGGAAGTAGGTGTACACCGCAGTGGAAGTATGTGGAAGTTTGATGTAAGTATATGGATGGAGGTATATGGAAGTATGTGGAGGTATATAGAAGTATGTGGAGGTATATAGAAGTATGTGAAAATTTGGTGGAAGTATGTGGAAATTTGGTGGATGTATGTGGAAGTTTAGTACAGAAATTAGACGAAGTGCGGTGAAAATAACGAATTTAGATTTATTGAATGGGTCATTATACAGGGTGTTAATGAATAGGTGTTACAAACTGAAAGAGCGTGTAAAAAATGTGAAAATTGGCGTAAAATTTCCTGTCGACATGGGTCCTTGGAGCTTTAGTTCTCGAGATACAGGGTGTTAAAGTAACCCATAAAACAGGTAATATATCATAAAAATTTCCAGAAATTACAAATTTTTGTGCTTGTTATGGAAGCGTTTTGCATTACAAAAAGGTTGTATGGGCTCTAGCATTGTCAACTAAGTTGAAAACAGTGTGTGGAAGTATGTGGAGGTTTGGTGGAAATATGTGGAAGTAAGGTGGAAGTATGTGGAAGTAAGGTGGAAGTATGTGAAAGTTTTCCAAATGTGGAAGTAGGCCAGCAAGCCATTTTGGAAACAGTAAGTAATCGAGGGGAGCTAGATCAAGTGAATACGGCAGATGAGGCAATAAATCGGATCAATTGGCAGGAGCATTGTCGTGTTGCAACAAAACTCTTTTCTTCAACAAATGTGGTAATCATACTTTTCGGTACGTGCTCAAGGGGCAAGGGGAAGGTAAGACTAGGCGTCACGCCCGGTAATAAACGAACGAAATTCAATCACTACGAGCTGCTACCAGCAGCCAAAAGTGAATAATCGAAAACACCTTATGTATTACGACCACTCTAAATATTACATTCTCGGGGTACTTGTCTCTCTTAATGTTCTCATGTCTATAATACACAGATACCCTTTTCACCTAGCATCATCAGATACCGGCATATTTATCTAGTGTAGCCACATAAATGGTTGGCTAACTATCTTGAACAATGTGCCGGACATTCTGAAAGTTAAATAACAGGTTAGGTGAGTTTTATTTATTAAAAGTCCTGTACGTCGACGGGATGTGTCTTAGGATGCAGCAAACGTTTTCAATAAGGCGAAATAATATAAAGTTACGTCCTCCTTCTTCTTCTTACATATGTGAAAGATGTAGTTACACATTGCACATTTCGTTGCTCAGATGAAATAATTGTAAGTTTATGCAGATAGTGCGATGGAAGCGATATCCTTTTTGTTTAATCAAAATATTTTATAGCATGATATAAATTACAATTTACTTTTGATTAATAACTGTTCCTCCGTCGTTTTCCACTTAAAGCCCAATCTACACCTTCATCTTAATATTAATAGTAAACTCACCATGGGTGATCGTGGTTAGCGATAATATCCAAAATAATTTACCATAATTATGGGGGAGCCAACCATGGCAGACACCTCCGTTTTTCTACACGTTATACAGTAATCGTCTTATCATTTTTATATATCGTAACATGGTTAGTTTTTGATGAAACTTTGCGAGAGATAAAATCGTGGTAAACTTTATTTTGTCGATTGTATAAATTTAATTATTTTTCTGAAAAATAATTGGTTGACTTAATATAGTACACTGAATAGTGAAGTAAGTGTAACATCTGAAATCCGTGGCAAATTCATCCCTTAAGGGCCCGTTATTGAATGAAAATATGACCGTAAAAACATGGCATACGTTTTTCATTCAGTTAATTTTTATTAATGATTTTAGATGAGACGTAAGATGTTATATCGATTGCCAAACTGTTAAGGTAGTGTGCATCATAATTTATATGGGTTTCTTGTTAGAAATAAATGTAACAGACGTTGTCAAATATCCCCAATTTTGGGCAATGAAGATTGAAATGATATAAAGGTGATACATCCTTCATAACATTATTTTATAGACAAATGTGTGACAATGCAGCGAAAATATTGTTATTTTATCAAGAACTGAATGAAATAAAAGCGACATAATTAGCGCCGTAATTTAAATATGGTAGCCAAGAACTCAGTCTTATTTGGTTGAACCGATTTGGCATCAGATGGCGCTGACTGAATCAGTATCATTCGAGTGATAGGTATATATCGAGAGGATAGTTTCCGATATGAGACTGAAGACGATAATTTATTATACTGAACTAAATTTGGGTTAAATAGTTAGTTGTAAATGAAATAAAATTCGTTTATTAGTTGCAAGTAATGTATTGACGTAAATAATGTACTGTGGCAGCTTAGGTTCATCAAGTAATTTCTGTTAAATTATGACCTATCTGTTTGTTACAGCTTGTATAATAAGTATATATTTTTTTTGGTATATCTACTGCCAGCTTTTTTGTTCTATTCACAATTATAGTTCATGTTTTTACTCATGCACTTTTCTTCTTTTCGATTTTATTTCAATTTCATATCAGTTATTATCGAGGTTATTATTTAAAAAATGTAACTTTGATAACTTCTACTGTATAGTACAAAATACTTTAAAAATTCACTAAAATGACGTTTCATCTTCTTGTTACGACCTTTGGGAAGTTAAAAGTTGAGACATCATTTTTATACTACACTACTTGCTTTCTTCCTAAATTCTCCAAATTTATATTGATACTTTTCCAGTTCTTCATTTGAAAGAACATCATCTTTAGACTGAATTGTTTTATAGGCTGCGTCGTTGTAGATGTAGATGCAGTCATCACGGTCTTTGGTGGCATTTTACCTGCTCTGCCACCCTATTGTTACGCCATTGACACTGAACGTAACCTACAGTGCACTGTCCACTAAAAGAAGTGATGCGCCCATGGATTACGAATGTTTTATTATTTTAATACTCTCTTATTCATAAAAATAGACTATAGACAAAGGCATCAACAAAAATTTTCATTTAAATACATATTTCAAACCACTGAAAAAGAAATATTTGAAAAAATCAATTTGCATTTGGTAACTTCAAAAGGCTGTAACTTGTATGCACATTTGTACTGTGGCAGCTTAGGTTCATCAAGTAATTTCTGTTAAATTATGACCTATCTGTTTGTTACAGCTTGTATATCATGGAAGTTAATTTACTGTGTTTGATGTTTTTTTTTATTCAAACAACAGTAACTAATTGATCTTTTGGCAATCAGTAGTGTTGAATGTATCTATTTAAATTTATTGGTATAGATATTTTACAGATGCTAACTAAGCTTATAATCCGTTTTCTTAGAAAAACCTTCTATTTGTGAAACAAATCTGTCCAAATTGTTATCTCTTGTAGCTGGTATTTACGTTTACATATTTTTCGTGAAAAAAAAACTGTTGAAGTTAGGAAAAGATAATCAGGTAGGTAATTTTTTATTTTATTGTACATGGAACAGGAAATTACTGAGACACTGTGCTAAGCAAAAGGTTTACTAGTTTTATGATTACCCTATAATCCAATAAAGTCCAGTCATTTCAAAAGTATTGAGAAAATTATATTCAATTCTATTCAATAAGGTTTTTACAGCCGTCATGTCAACAACATGTTGTCAACTACCTGCTAACTCAAAATGTATCCTTCCCTAGGCGCTTTTGTTATACTTATATTTAAAACAGCTGCTATGCCTCTAAGAGCTCCAAAAGCGTCGGCGCTTGGGAGATTTTTGGGTTCTCGTTCTCTAAATGAAAATAGTCGGAAGGGAGAAAAAAGACATTGTATTTTTTGTATAAACAGTTAAAGTCTACCCTGAATGTTCAGTTACTTTATAGCATTTACATGGAGAGATTACATAGAGATTCTGGTTAATTCTGACGTTAAATTGATTTAAGTTTTCCGTTAAGGGGAATCTATCGGCAGCGATTTGACAAAATATCGAAGTATTTTTGGCAAAGAATTATTTTGAAGTAATGGATGTATTGAAAATTAGGCCCTTGTAAAGAATTAAATATGGATTGAATGGAAAAACTAATTTATAAGGGGTCTAATTTGAAGCTTTATGAATACTTTTTTTCAATTTCTTGGGAAATTAAACCACAATATTTTTAAATTCTTTATTTCAACGTTTCGGTAGCGTTCCAGCTACCGTTGTCAAGAAAAAATAAGTAGAAATTAATTTTTATCCCTAACTGACACAACAGAAAAAATTTGACAACTAGACAATCAAAAATTATTTTGAAGTTTAATCAAATTTTTTTCATTGTGTCAGATAGGGACCAAAAATTATTTCGTTACTAGTCAATCTTGACAACAGTAGCTGCGACGCTACCGAAACGTCGAAATAAAAAATAAAAAACATTATTGTGGGTTGATTCCCAAAAAAATGGGAGAAAAAAGTATAATTACTAAGATTATAATAAATTATTGGATGTAATTATATCTTTAAATTCACCCCTGCGAAGGGATTATTAACTAAAATTCCATAAAACATGTCAAAAGGGAATATAAAGGACGCCTATGGGGACCATACGGGTCGTTCGCCCTTCTCGACGTTACAGCCCTCGCTGCTTCGGCTTAATTACGGGGTGTCTAACGTGCTGAGCTCCGTACAATTAGGCACCCCACACATCTGAGACCTTGGGGGTGTTTTTGTGTTATACGATACACCGAATGTTGAAACCTTAATAGTGTGTATGTCGTTTGACAATGAATCAGAGCTTGTTGTTATATTTTTATTGTTCAGTTTTAATGGCATTTCTAACTGATGTCGATGTGTTAAAGTGTGAAAGGGGAATTATAACAAAAATAATTACTTGAAAAATGACAAAATTAAGGCAGTATTAAAACTCTATTACAACACTACGATGGTCTAATTTTCTTCTTTTAACAATTAACAATTATGTTCAAATTTATTTGCTTACTTAAATGATACAAATCAATAAAAAACCCTTTTCGTTTGAGAACTTTCCCAAAATTTTTATTTTAAAAAATTACGTAGTGAAATATTTACAGTTATTGCTATAGAATTTGTTTATGTATGTATATGTTGGGGAGACATTCACCGAGACCTAAAAGATCTATTGTGCCCATTCACTTCTACTTAGTTCCTGAGGAAAGTCTCAGAGACTAATAGCTCTTTTAGTCCTTTTTCCCGGAGGAATTTTAGGATATCTGCAGGCCTTAACTTAGGTAAATGTCCCTCTTCTATCCAATAATCTCCAAGGTGTTGTGTCTGAATTGCTACGTAATTCGTAAGTGTGTCGATGGGGGTTTTTTTTCACATGCACAGACTCTACGACATTTCATTATAATAGGTGGAAAAAATGTGTAGTTATCGATAATTATTATATTTTATCAAAATACGTTTAATTTGACTCAAGTTTTTGATGTCTTCTTCATTCTTTTATTGTAAGTTTTCGATAATTAGATCCTAGTATTTTTGTGTTTTTGAAATCAAATTCTGTCGCTTACGGTCTTATTAATAAAGACGGAGTAACCTGAGACTAACTTTATTCCATGCTTAAACCATCAGTTTGACAGATACGCTATTAATAAACACATTAGACAAGGACTAGGCTACTCCGAGGCTAGTCTGGGACTAACTTTGGTAATAATTTTAATCCAAGGAAATAGGTAGTTTAAGCTCGGAATAACCCTCGAATAAATATAACCTAAGTTTTGTTGAACTGTCAATTGTGGTATTATAAATGTCATATCCTAATTCGAAATTTAGTTTGTCGTTTTTGCATTATCAGTTCGTATTATTATTCAGTTTATTTTTATCAATTATGTATATTTATTAAGTATTTGCTTTGGTTCAGTGAGTAGTAATTATTTTGCGATGGAAGAAAGGGATTATTATTTGGAAGATTTGAGAAAGATGGAAGAATTGGAAGAAGCAGAAAATATTCGTTCGATCAGAAAAATTAAATTTTATAAAATCTGGGCTAATCCCTTAAAAACATTGTTAGAAGAGGAATTGAAAGCTATAAAATTAAAAATAAAATTTTTTATCAGTTTTTATTCAATTTTTCCTTTTTTTTTGTTGCAAAAATTCTTCGTGTTCTTTGCGTGGTATAGTAATCTGAAGTTTCTCCTCAGCACGCCTTTTTTTGATTCCTTCAATTTGAGTGAGAGTGAGTTTTTCAACAGAACTCCTACTAAATATATATTTATATATCCTAACGGACTCGTGATTTTATCAATCGGTTTGTTTTCATATTTTTGCCAAATAAACAAGTTTTCGTGGAAAAGAAAAAATTATCGATAAAATTTGAAGCACTCGTGTTATTACCTTTGTCAATTTCTATTCATTTCAACTACAATCTTAGATGTTTTCTGAATTCTTTGGACCATTATGATTAATGTTTATATTAAAAACGCAATTATTATATACTATGGCAGGTTGATGAAGACGAAAATTGATGTTGTTGGAAATAAACACATTTGGTGTGGAATTTTCACTAGTAATACCACTAGAGGTCAAATTATTTCCGGAAATTTTTTCGAGCTCATGAATTTTCTAAAAA
>CAJUYG010002956.1:0-14632 GCA_910591675.1 Galerucella calmariensis
ATTTGTGTAAAATCGTTTTAAAACATCTACAGATCTGTAACTATCTGATTGAGCATTAAACTCCCCCTCAATCTTTGTCCAGGCCTGTCCCTTATCCTTCCAGCTTAACGCACCTGTTTCCTTGCATTCTATTATATGCTTGTAGGTACTTTCTTATTAAATTCAAGCACAATATTTTCTCACTTGGAAAAAAGAAGGTTGTTGATATTTTCCTCTTTCCGCTCATTTTGAAAACTCCTACCTTTTGTTTGGGTAATTTTACAAATATAAATATCTAATAGTTGTCATATTTGACACCACTATTACCAACAAAATTGCTGTTCTTCAAATTATTCCTAAATGTCAAGATACCAACTTGCACCTAACAAATAATTAACTAACCAGTACCCTAACCACAAATGGTGCAAAACACTTCACTTTTAATTAATGGTTAAAGTTAATCATGAGTTACTGAAGCCAAAAGATCACTGCAACCGGTGCAAACAGCAGTAAAGGCTGTCCTCAAGGAAGGTAATTATGGATGACTTGATTTGCAGGTTGAATGACTGAGGCTTATGGACTAAGGGCCATTCGCACCGGTTACACTTAAACGTTAAGTGTCACTCAAATCCACTAAGTGTCACTTAGTCGTTCGCACCGTATTTAAAGGCACCCTTAACGCGGCGTTAAGGATACCTTAACTAAGCTCGGAATATCCCCGGCTTAAAGTTCCACTTAACCTCAAAATACTAATTTTGAAGTTAATTTATGACAGTTTAGATTTGAGTAAATTGTGCTTTGGTAGATGGTAGATCTTTGTATTTGTAATTTGTCTTATCGAAATGGAAATTTAGGAAGAAAATGACGATTTAGAAATAATTGATATAGGTAATTGAATACGGCATACCCAGACAGTTATGTATAAGGAACGATTATTTTAATACATTCGATCCTAGGACGTTTTTTCTTAGATTAAGAATGACGAAGGAAACTGCTCTCAATTTTCTTGGAAAAATTGAAATTGTTTATTTTCTATGACATTTTTATACTTGCTAATAATATCTAATAATAATGATTTTTCACGTGTTGTGAAATTTATTCCACAAGATCGTTTTTCTCCGCTCATGACTCGGAAGAATCAATACTTATCAAAATGTCGAAAACAAAGATGACACCAAATAATATTAAACGCATAGAACAAACTGGATCAAACGACTACCGTTAATTGGTTAATTCCTGACAAGATCTTCTTTTTCAAAAAAATATTTTAAGAATTGCGGCGTTGTCAAATGGAACCTCCCACTTAGTTAAGGGAGGTACGGCGCGAACGAGGTTCCACTTAAATTATAAGTGTCACTTAGCTAAGTATGACTTTTTAGGATAATCGGTGCGAATGGCCCTAAGGGCTTTGCGGACGACATTGTTTTTGTCACCAATAAAAAAATGAATGTCCTACAAGAAACTACGAATAGTGAAGAATTGGTAACTTATAGGGGACCTTCCAGTTAATGAAAAAAACTAGCTGTTTCCACGAATAAAAAACTAGTACTAGTACTAGTACTGCTGTTCGGAGAAGAACTAGTGAAATCCAAACAAGTTGAGTATCTAGGTGTGACCTTTGATTCCAAACTGAATTGGAAGTCATACATGGAAAAAATTACTACCAGTGCGACTGGACTTTACTGGCAATGCAGGAGAGTTATGGGCAAAATCTGGGGAATATGACCTGAGATAGTTTACTAGCATCACACAACTGTGATAAGGCCAACGATCACCTATGAAACAATAGTCTGGTGGAGAAGGAGATATAGATCGCTTTTCATACATTTAAGCTAACCATATAATGAGTATCAAGGAAACCACAAGGAAATTCAAGTCATTGGAATAATACGATATGGCAACATCTATGGAATCCAGGAGAATTAATGAATAAATTTTTTCATTGCTCATGTTAGCATCATTGAATGTGTTTATTCACTCTTCCAGTATGTTCATTGTTCGGGAGTTGAGGCTAATTTTAGGGACGTAACATGATTTCAGTCGGTTGTGAGTTAACAAGATTTTACCTACAACTGTCATATAACGGGTACGATTAGACACTATTTTCAATGTCATAATGAAGTATATTACCACACTAGTGCGTTTTTGAATACATTACCTCACTAGTGCGATAATAAAAATCTAGAAAAATATTAAAACCAAAATTAAATATTTGAAATAACATACTGGAAGCTGCATTTTCAATTTCCGAAAGGAAATTGTCTTATAGATTTTTGTTCATTCAACTTTGACAATTTGATGACATAACTAATTTATTTTATTTCCACAGCTTTGTTTGTCTTTGTTGCTATGGTCACAGAATATGATACACAGTACTTTATGTTTGCAGTTGATTTTATTAAGAATACGTTGGGTTGATTTTTTTAAATCTATGATATAGGTAAGTATACTGTTAATTATACTAATATAAAGTTTTGTACATAATACGTGTGATAGGAACTTCACATTCGTGCGTTAATAATGTCCAAATCCCACTAATCACGTACCTAAATGACTATTTCCGTAGCTGTTATGAAAAAACCACAATTTTCTTCTGGATATTTTAAACCTGGTTAGTCCGGGTTATTGCAGCTAACATAATTTTAGTCGCTTGTGAACTAACGAGATTCCCTCGTATTTCATTGAATTCAATTATAATTGTGTTAGAAATACAAATTCAGTTTTAATTAGGCTTCCTGCCATCAGGTATTCGTTTCGTCGAAGACAAAGGATCCAGTTTGATATCGTAATGCTGTTTCACTAATTAAATGGGTGGGTAAATATACGGCATTGTGGCAATATAAGAGCAAAAGACATCTAAAGTAAAACTCACCTGTTCTAGTTGATATTTTCCATTTTTTTGTGTAATTTTCAATTCATTAAATTCAAAAACTCGCAGTTGTATTTCTTTTATATCGTTATTTCTTGTAACTTGAAAGCTAATAATATCCATAATCTTTTATGAACATTCTAAAATAAGTCTGTAATAGTGTTGACCTGTTATGGAACGAATAAAATATATCCCTGTGGACGATTTGCCACCGTTAATATTTTTTTATGATAAACACATATATAAAATTGATTCTACACTCGCCACCGTTTGCAATGAAAATATTACGCTTTTTATTGGAGACTGCTCGTTATTTTATACCGGTATATGAATTGAAGTCGATATAATTATCAACAAGGCCTGGATTTCAGATATAGATACCTACCCTTAGGGCCAGTTGTATGTAACGTAGTCAACCAATTGATCAACTGAACCAGGTTTACATGTTGACCATAGTCAAATCAATCAATCGTTGTACGAAAGGTGTTCGTGTTGTGGTCAGTTGAACCACGGTCAAATTAATATTTTCATGTTGGTTATCCGAATCTCTAGTAACATTCGAGCATTTTATCAATATTGTTGGTACTAACTTGGAAAATCGTCATAATTTTTGTATACTGTGAAATCGTTAATCAATGACAGTGTGATGACAGTCAATGATCAAAAGCGTGCTTGGCGTTAAATACCAATATCAGCGTCACAAAACAGTCTAACCTATAGAAGTGAAAGTTTATAGGATGACCTTGAATACAAAAATGAGGTTTCAAACCCATCCACCTGAAGCGCTAGTTGCAATTGAGTTGTCGAAGCAGGCCTGGTAGCTAAGGCCTTTAGCACGAAAAGAAGAAAATATTTTAAAATTCATCAAAGCTGTCATATAGTTGTCACCATTGTCTTTCATAGATTGTTTCCTTTTGCCATTTGCTGCTGTTATTTGTGTTTTAATTAGGTACTGTGTCTTATCAAGTGTGATAATTCATAATATTTATAATGGTTGGTGTGAAGTGTTGCGTTCCTGGGTGTACAGACATTGCATCAAAACGACAAAGGTTTCTCAAACATGACCCTTTGTTGTTGAATGAATGGGTTGCCTTTATTCGCAATCCAAAACTAAAGGAATTGGGTGCTGAACAGATTTATAAATCTTACAAAGTTTGCAACAGATATTTTGAACCACAATATATTGTTATTGGGACAAAAAGGGGCCTCACTCGCAAAGCTGTTCCTACAATCCTTTCAGGATTGATCAAAAAGTGATAGGAAATACGTAATATTATCACTCTTAGGCATCACTTAGCGCGTGGTAAAATGTAAATTGCATTTAGGAATTCCTAAATTCGTTTTAGGTATTACATGACTTTAGGAAATGGTTAGTGAAATCGGGCATTAGTCATTCAAAAACAAACTTCCACTAAAAAAAACGTTATGAAATAGTTCTGAACCCATCCACTGCGATCGCTTAAATTCTTCTTCCCCTAGTCTGTTTTTCGGCCTCAGCTGCCTTGCCTATTTCGACAACTCAATTGCAACTAGCGCTTCAGGTGGATGGGTTTGACACCTCATTTTTTCATTCTAGGGAATCCTATTGGACTTTCACTTCTATAGGTTAGACTGTTTTGTGATCAGCGTTGAAAACTTTTTTGTGTGTTCTCTCTGGAGTGGAAAGAAAGATGGCAGATAAAGAAAACAAGCGTAGGTACTCCAAATTTTAGTGCATTTGAAAAATCGACGTTGATTTCTCTAGTTTCTAAGTATAAAAACGTTATAGAGTGTAAGAAAACGGATGCAGAAAGTTCTCGGCATAAGAAAAATTTGTGGCTTTAGTTGGCTGAAGAATTTAATTCTATCAGTGCAACTACACAACGAACAAGTGACGTGCTTTTAAATAAGTATAGAAATATTAAAAAAAGTGTAAAGAAAAAGTATGCTGACGAAAAATGTTATGCTCAAGGCGGTGGTCCATGTAAAAAAATTAAATTGGGTGATGTAGATACTTGCAGTGCCTTTTGATATTCTGAATCTATCAAAAAATTCATTTTCCGTCCACTTTTCAAAATTATTTTCTCTTGCTCGAAATATGCGAGCGTTTCTCCTTAAGCCTAAAACCCAGTATAAAATCTCCAATAAGGTATAAAAGTCGTATACAAATAAGTAAATAAACCTTCTTCTACTTCTCCTATCATTTCTAGAAAATCCTCATCATCCGTTGATTCTTCAAAATAATCCACGTTTTCCATTGTAAACAATAAAAAGTTGTAAAATTATAGTATATGACAGTCAATTATAAGATATGTCACATCAGAATTTGACGTTTATTCCATGAACTTTAGTTAAACCACCATTTTTGGTGGTTCAGTGAATTGCATAGTTAACTCATGAGTTAACCAAAATAATCCTTGACTACGTTTCGTACAACACTCTAATAGCTGTGATCATGGGTTAACCATAGACATTAGGTTAACTATGCTTCATACAGCTGGCCCTTAGACCTTCGGGTATAAAAAGGGTTTTTGATTATATGAGAGAAAAATAATTTGACTTATAATAAATAAAGCTATTTCAGTTCAGTTTATTATTTTCAATCTCCCCTATATAGTGGGTAAGTTTCTAAAGGCTCTGGGAATCATTTCTAGTTCGAGCAACTCTCAAGAGTCTTTATCATCTGTAAATTCTTGTAAAGTAGCTCTCGCTTCTTCCAATTCCCCATTTTGTTCAAAATAACTCGCACTAACTACTACATTTATTTTTTCTACTACCGTGCGCTTTAACCCACTTTCCCGCACGCATTTTAGCTTTGAAAGTGTCACTTTCCCGCACTAGTGCGGGAAAGTAAAATTATGCAAATTTTGACCTTATTAGATAGTTTTTTACTTCGGAAGTTATAACTATTCTTACACTAGGTGAATAAATAGTCCATCAAATAAAATCTACATATTTCTAGCATTTTGTTGCATTTTCAATTTTCTGAAAATATAAAATAATGAAAATATTTTGATATAACCCTGTACATTCTTCAAAGTAGTGTCATAAAACACCTATCAAACCACCCGGGCTTGATATAAGAAAAATATATCAAATGAAATTCTTTCATCTACAAATGATTTAAAACAGTTGCCGTCACCTTCATCGTCATCTTTATGTGACCTGCAAACGATGCCACCCTCATCAACGTCATTCACTCACCAAATAACTCCACTGGACCGGCAATTTCAAGTAATTCACAGAATGCAACAAATTGTGTTTCTAATAATAATAATATTTATAATAATAATTGATAATAATAATAATAATAGTTTTTGGTTAAAGTTTTGTATATGCATGTTAAAATAAAATAAATTTTGAAAAATGGGTTGATATACTTTTTTGTGTATACGGCCGTAGAAAAAATAATGTTCCTAACTCATGCGTAAAGTGTCTTTCCCGCCCTTGACCGCTTGCCCGAACTCCGCTTCGCGTCGTTCGGGTCAACTGCAGTCGCGTGCGGGAAAGTATCACTTTCCGCACTTGTTAGGAAAATAACTATTTTTACTTATCAATGGAAATCAAAAATAACTGTAAAACGTCAATTGCAAACCTAAATTGTCAAATTGAAGCAGACAAACAGATAGAACAAGTAAAATTGGATTTTTCCGTGTTTGATCTTAGGTTAACTCTCCAAGATCTGATGGTAAACTTTTCGGAGGTTAACCAGTTGGTAAACGTCTAAACTCTCATGTTACAACAACCTTTTGAAGTTAACCAATGGTTAACTATAACAATGGTTTAACCTACCGAGTTTCGACACACCCTACGAGTCACTTTTTGAACTTGATAAGACGTCTGGAAGTGGTTTGTGTGTAGCCATCTTGATCACTGAAAGCACGCGACCCAGTAACATTCCATGGTAACGTCAACGTCAAAAGGTGGTTCGACTCTACTGACGCGGAAATTTCAGTGGATATAACTACAAGAATATCCTGCAGTAATTTCGTGAAAAACTTCACATATTTTCTCTCCTGATCTCTTGCCTTCGAATTCTTTCGCTGTATGTATTATTTCTATAGTCTTAAATTGAAGCTTTTGTCCAAATCTTGGCAATAGCTGTTTCCGTGTGAACAGGCTCCTCCTTTTACTGACTCCAATTATGATTGGGTGGTAATTCAGACTTTTTCTTAAAACAGACAACCTGGTCGGATCAACTTGTCATCATCTATGGTAGGCGCGAGTCAAAGATGACATAGGTAGTTCAATTTAAACAGTGTCAAGACGTTAATTTGAATATATTTCTATCTTACTTGTTTATACAACTACTCCAATTGTATTCTATTGTTTAGTAAGCACTTATGAAGTGTGAAGTATGGAAAGCTTGTTTTCAATGAATAAAGTCAAATCATAAAAGAAGGTGGCTTCAAAGCGTGGTTTTCCTGGCAAATTTGTGATATCATCCCAGTCTAGAATCTATCCGGTTCAGTGAAAAAATTGTGGTTAGGTGGCGTATAGGATCAATCTTGTAAGGTCATTTTATATATTTCTAAAGGCGTGTCCTCACGGGTCAAGTTTAGTTGACC
This sequence comes from Galerucella calmariensis, assembly GCA_910591675.1. Classification (NCBI taxonomy): domain Eukaryota; kingdom Metazoa; phylum Arthropoda; class Insecta; order Coleoptera; family Chrysomelidae; genus Galerucella; species Galerucella calmariensis. The sequence continues at coordinate 7,396 of CAJUYG010002956.1, forward strand.
AGCTTTAGTTGATCAACAAAAGTTGACCACGAATTGAATTAATTGTTGTTCACATATTTCAATAAAAACTGAATCACTTTGATGATGTATCTCTTGTATTTGTAACACCTTTTATAAATATATCCGCTCTTTTACACCAAAATAATTTTGGTATGTACAATTTATCCGATCCCATTACACTTTTTATTGATTTACAAATCAATGAATGTTCTTTTTTATACATGATTCTAATAATCTTGATTTTGTTTTTCAAATCAGCAATGGTAAGACCAGGAATTTCCATTTCTTTCACAATACAACCCAAAGCATTTTCTCGTGCATATCTATTTCTATATTTATTCGTTCGGTGGTTTCAGAGACAATTATACTTATGATATGATTCCAAAAATTTCATCATAACATTTTCAGACCACTTGAGGATCATTTTTCTGGTATTTTTATACTTTCAGTAAAATTTTATTCCACAAATAAAAGGCAAACACACACACCACGACCAGTTGCAAGAGTACTACACATTCAAGAAATTTTGAATGTCTAGTTCACACGTTTCAAGACAAGTTTCAACTTGAAAACAATTCGTGATGACACATCACTTGAACGATAAAAGTTTGACTGGGTCAAACTTTTGTTGATTAATTATAAAGTTGATCAACTTTATTGAAAGATAGGTTCTCATTACAGTTTTCATTCAACTTTTGTTGATCAACCAAAGTTGATCAACTAAACTTGACCCGTGAGAACGCGCCTTAAGCCTTACCTATTCTCATACTTTTAACATCTAACCCTTTGAGCTTTGCTTGGGTTTGTTGTGTAATAATTACAAAACATAGGCAATATTCTACTAATTAATGGCTGATATCAAAAAACGAGGAGTACTTAAAGACAAATTATTATTGTTAACCACATATTCAGAAAATGTATTCGAAGATGTAACTGAACTAGAAATTCCACAATTGAAGGAAAGGCTTGCCGATCTAACATTAGTAAAGGATTATGAAACACTTAGACTGTAGTTGTCAAAAGAATTGAGTTTTCAAACCTCTTTTTATGTACAAAATTCCAAATTTTGAAAGATATTAGAATATAAATCCAAATATATTTCTAACATCAATGGTCAATTACCAGCATCGTCAAATAACGTATCTACAACAATATATTCACCCAAATGCCATGGTTCCTTCCAAACTTGGCTGGAATTTAGAGACACATATCTCTTATTCACGAAAATCACGCAATAAGTCCTGTACAAGAATTTCATTATTCAAGGACATCTTTAGAGGGTGCGGCTGTAAAAATAATACAATCATTAGTAATTTCCGCAGCTAATTATGATGTATCATGAAATACAATTTCTGAACGTTTCAAAAACGATCATCTGTAAACGCATAATCATGTAAAAGCTTTTTTTCAATTGCGAGCCTGTCATAAAAGAATATGAAAATATAACGAAAAACCTTAGAGCACTTGAACAGCTGAAACAACAGGTGGAGGAATGCGATACATTATTCATTTAGTTCTGAGAAAACTTGATTCGACTATACTGTTCATCACAATAAAGACCACTTGAATCAAGTTGTTAATTTATTAGAAATGGTGAATGAAACGGAAAATGTCCAAAGCGAGTGGGGTGGATTTGTAGTTACAGGGATAGATTAAAATATTTCAAAATGCGCCTTTATAAACATAATCCCCACATCCAAAATTTCAGTGAATTTTCAAAATTTGGTTTTATAGAGAGCATTAATAAAGTGAAATCTATGCTGTTTTGTATGAATTGTCTGAACGGAGGACACGGTATAAAAGCCGTCGCGGTAACTGTTTGGAGTGCGGATCTAAACATATAATAATCTTCTCCATTTAGAGCAACGCAATTTAAGTAATGCTCAACCATTATCCATTAATAATTCGTTACAAAACGATCTTATTTTAGATCGCGTTCAACGGAAGTATCTCGTTTAACCTATAGCTTTATATACTACGTTTATCTACGACCACCTTTGAAATTAGACATTTACGAACCAAGAAAAATGTGTGAAATCATTTTTTTTTCTTCGGAGCCGTCCTTTCGCCGGTACCACCTCAGCCTCCTGGGCTTATTGTGGATACTCCTAGTGTTCTGACTACAACCTATTCAGCCAATCCGTTCCCTGTATTAGCTAGGTTCTTAGCTAGTTGATTGTAGAAGTCTGGAGTCATTTGGGTTCTACCATAAAGTTTCTGCCTTCTGTGGTCCAGCGACTCACAGTTGCATAGTATATGCAGAGCTGTTTCGGTATCCTTCTTGCATCTTCTGCATGTAAGGTCTCCGTTGTACAGCCCTATTTTGTTTAGGTGCTCCTTTGTGGTAAAGTGTCCCGTAAGTAGCCCCGTAGTGGTGCGCAGTTTGTTCCTGCTCATTGAGAGCAGTTCTTTCGCTACTTTTTCTGATGGTTCTTTTATGAATTTCTTCCCATGTATTTGCCCAGTCGTATTCTTCCAGTATTTCTTGTGTTGTTGTTTCAACCACCCTTTTAACCATGACCTCGTTAAGCATCTGGGGATGCCCACAGCAGGTTCGGGTCCGTTCATCAGAGTTGACGATCCTACTCTTGCGAGTTCGTCAGCTTTTTCATTGCCTGCGATTCCTTTATGACCTGGTACCCACTCCAGTGTTACACTGTTCCGAGTCGCCAGTCTTCTAAGTTCTTCGCCGCATTCCCATACTAGCCGAGATGTCACCTTATAGCTCTGAAGTGCTTTAAGGGCGGCTTGGCTGTCGCTGTAGATCCTGATCTGCCTGTTGTTGTAGGCTCTCATACTGTTAGCCATTGGACACGCAAGTATTGCATAAACCTCTGCTTGGAATACAGAGGCGTATTTTCCTAGCGAGACGATTCCTTCATATTTGCTCGTCTTGCTGTATATGCCCGCTCCGGTGCCGAGCTCATTTTTAGATCCGTCTGTATACCAGATCAGTTCATTCGCTCTACTAAGTGGTGGTGCGTTCTCTTCCTCAAGCTCCTTCCGATCTTTGATGACAATCTCGAAGTTCTTGCGAATATATTTGGTAGTCATTTGGTCTGTTGGCATTTTGAACATGTCATCACCCACCTGCCTTATCTCTGTGTGTCCTCTCCCATGTGCCACATGGGTATAATGTAGATATGCCGTCTTTCGGAAGAGACGTAAAACCGAGGTCCCGAGTCCATGGTCCATTGGGCTCGTTAAAGAACGCTACCACTGGTTGGAACACTAGTGGGTTCGCCAAAATTTCCGGTTAGGGGTAGAGTGCTCCCGGCGTCGGTGATTAGCCTTTAAATAGACCGACGTTAAATAACAAAATGAAAAATAATAATTAGAATTCGTTGTGTATATATTGGTTTATGAAAAATATATTTTTATGTTTCCAACCCCTTCAACAACTTTTTTTTATTTTTTTTCTCATGTGGTCGTAGATAAAGTTTTGTATGACACTTGTGCGTGAAGTATTTGTATCATAAATAACTATTTCTTATCCACTGTTGTTGAAATTTTGAATGAAAACGATAAACCTCATGTGGTTAGGGCATTGCTAGATTCTGGTGCTGAATTGAGTTTTATATCGTACGAGTCTTCTAATCTACTTCAGTCGAAAGGAACGCTCGTGAATATCATCGTAAGTAGCATGAAAGGTATTGCATACAGCATATCTGCAAAGTATAGTTACAAGTTCAAACCATACATAACCCATTCCAATACACAAACGGTTATCAATAAAATATCTCACAATTTACCAATAGTTGATATTAACATAGAGCTTGAGATACCCAGTCATTCAGAACTGGCAGATTTGCTTTGTAAGACCGTATAAAATAGAAAAAACATATTGAAGCCGATATGTTCTGGAATCTGAGTAGGTCAAAACTAATTAGGTCATAATAAACCCAGCCATAAAAAACTAGGTATGGTTGGATCACAGCTGGTCCCGTGGGAACGAGAGCTAATAATACAACTTGCAACTTAATTGTAAAAGTGACGAAATCAATAGTAACAAAGCTAATTCTGGTAAATCATGAAAGTTGATTCAAACCGACTTTATACATTACTATTGATTTATTGAAGAAACACTTACACACTAGAATAAACTTAATTCATATACACACTACAATGTCTACTAATTTATCTACACTCGGTATAATAATTGTCCTAATTTATCTTCAACACTATTTATATTCACTATCTGTTCACTCACTGTATAGTATACAAAGTTCAACAGTTTCAGTATACAGTGTGTACTGATTCACTGTATACTAAACAGCTTCGCAACTCTAGAACCTTCGTGAATTTACGAGTTCTACAACATTCGACAATAAACCATTGTATTGCTTTGTATGGACCTTTCTAGAAAGCGCATGCGCCAAAATTTATAGTTCGCGACAGGACCGGTTTCTGAATCACTGAGTTCGTAACAATATGTTACCGTAGCGGAATCCTACTTAGTCAGAAGATACTTGTTTCAGTTAGCAGCGAAAAATGAATCTCAACATCCTAATTTGTCCAATATAATAAAAACTGATGTTTATGTCGACGATTTCTCAAGCAGCGCGGACGCTATCTAAGAAGAAGCATGTTTCTGAAGCGGGGCTGCTAATATTGTGAAAAAGACGATTTGAATTGCGGAAGATTTATTCAAATAACAATGAGGTTTTAAAAAACCTGGAAAGCAATAGTTAAGATTCTCTTCTTGTAAATTTTGGGAAAAATGAAAACGCCAAAACATTGGGTATAAATTTGAAGCCTAATTCAGATTACTTTGTTTATAAAATTAATAAAAAATGCATTGAAGCGAAAATAACTGAACGAACGATACTTTGCGAAGTGTTTCAAGTATTAGATCCTTTGGGACTTTGAGCACCTTGTATAATTGTTGCCAAAGTTTCATTGCAGAAAGTTTGTCTGGGAAAATTATCATGGGATGAATCTGTTCCCGTCCACATTCATACTTTATGGCGTAAATTCGAAATTTAGTTACTTGCTTTAAATAAATTCCTCTTTCAAGACATGTCATTTGTGATTTGCAGCTCAGACGCTTCGGACACAGCGTGCGGTTCGTGCATTAACATTGTATTCATAAATAGTAATGGTGAAATTTTTACTAATCTCTCATTTTCAAAATGGCAACTGCTTTTCTTGTGGAAGATTTGCAAAAAAGGTGGAAAATTCCCTAAGACTAGCACTCGTTCATTGCCTTTATTTGGTCAGACTCCACAATTTAATTGGGCTTGTTGAAGTCACCGTCAAACAAATTTAATACTTTTGTAAGTAACCGTGTTGCAGAAATCCAAGACTTAACAAGTTTGGATAATTGGCATCATGTCAATTCGAATCAAAATCCTCCTGACTTTATTCCAAGGTGGACCTGACCTTAAGCTCTCATGATAAACAGCTTGTGGTTGTATGGACCGTTTTGGATGGAAGAAGGTACTGCTGCTTGACCACTTAGAAAAATATCTAATCAATTACCTCAAACTGAAAAAAAAATTTAAAACTCATTATCCACAGTCACATCTGAAAAATATATTATAAAACGTTCTTCCAGCCTAAAAAACTTGAAACCCGTAATAGCACGGAAGGTAAGATTACTAAAAAATTGTAAATTATGGATGAATGCTTTCGGAATAAAAAAAGTAACTTGACTATTCCGGAAACTGAACACGTATTCAACGCCCTTGTCAAAATGGAACAAACTTTGTGTATAATCAGGTGAATGGTAACATCACCTTTTTAAATATATACCCTGTAATTGACAAAGCTGGTCTTTTAATAGTAGGTGGTTTAATGGTTAATTCGAAGTTCTCATTTGACAAAAACACCCTTTGACTTCACATTCCACATCTCACCTAATAATATCAACTGCCAGGAAATTTTAGATCAATTTATTTCATGCAGGACCACTGCAAATAATGGTAATCACTTGAGATCATCTTTGGCCCATTGGAATCAAATGTTAGAAATGTATTCTGTGTTTTAAATTCAAACCTAGAGAAATTGAGCCAATTATGGCCAAAAGACCGTCTCAATCCGCGACGGCCTTTTGGAATTACAGGTGTGAATCATGCTGGTCCAATACTAATAAAAAGTCGCTCAGGTCACACGGATGCAAAATTTCCAAAGCTTATATTTCTGTATTCATTCGCGCTGCCACGAGGGTCATCCACATTGAATTAGTTTGGTGATTTAATTGAAAATACCAAAAATCCGCCATTTTTTATAATATTTGACAATTTTTGACAATTCTGTCTTGATATCGGATGGTCACAAATTTAAGGAAGAGCGGAGAATGGACAATGTTGCCAGCTTTCATTTCTGTAGCTCGTTACGGCTTGGAAATAACACCCAGATTTTAGATGTATCTTTTCACATATAACTCCGATGTACTTTCTATCTTTATGATATAAAATATATGTATTGAAAATGTACTTTCCATACATAATATTGTATGTTCCACAGGTACTAACGTGGTACGTATATTCCATAACGTTAGAGTAAATACAAAGAATTATGTATATTTTTGTGATTTTTAGTTGAAAATTAACGTCAAATGTCCCGATAAGTAGATATATAATAATTCGTCATATCACGAACTGATGATAGAGATTTATACTAGGTATAGTTATTCTGTGATTAAAGTTATACCAAAATTTATACCTAGCTTAAAACTAGTTGGTTTTACGATGCTTTTTTACACCGGTATAGCCACTCTTGGAGTAAGAATTGCTATACCGGTGTAAAAAATCATCGTAAAACCAACTAGTTTTATTCTAGGTATAAGGTGCCTATTCTGTAACTTGTCGTTATGCAACGACGTCGTTACGGTAACGATTATTATGTTAACGATAATTTTTCAAAGTTAGATTCTGTAATAATGTCGTTACGTTTAAATCTAGGGACAAAACATAACGATAATATTTTCACAATTTTATAAAGGTTGGTATCATTTTTGACATCTGTAGCTGTTTTGTTAGGTTAGGAAAGGATTTTTGATTGACATTCACGTAACTTTTATTATGGAAAAGGACAAAGTTAAAAGTCGGTCCATTAAGACAACAAGGTCACAATATATAATGTATTTGGATGAATTGAGTACAAATGAAGCCTTCATGGACAACAAATTGATCGGCTAACGTTAGATTGTGATGACCCATTTAAATAATCTACACCCATAGATTTTTGATAATTCCCATGAGCTAAGAAATGAATGGTTGTGAAAAACCTAACT
>CAJUYG010002956.1:14732-39974 GCA_910591675.1 Galerucella calmariensis
GAACATACAGAAGATAATAAAAAGTCATTAAGACATTATGTACTCTTAGAACATTTTTGTAGATCCTTTTTTTTAAAACAGTGATTTCTTTGTTTTTTCATGTATATCGTTAAAATCTAGTGAAGGAAACTGACAATTCGACTTATTGATATTGTTCCAAGAAAAGCATATGTTGACGCTGTTACTAATATTTTATCTCATATAGTTACTGTGGAAAAGAATTTTTGGTTGAGTCTTGCGTATTTAGTCTTGGTCTTGCATAGTCGGTCTTGGTATTAGTCTTGTTCTTGTTCATTCTGTCTTGGTCTTGCGAGTCGAAGAATGGTTTTGGTCTCGGTCTTGGTCTTGCTTTTTCGCAAGACCAAGACCAAGACAGCAAGACCAAGACCAAGACCAATTTTGCTCATCACTACTGTAAATTCCAAAATGTGTTTTGCACATATTATTTGAGTGTCAGCGTTACTCGCTTTTATGAGTTGTGTAGTGAGAACTTAATACTCCCAATGTGCGGATGTACGTTGGCCATTGCTTAATTCTTAGGGCCATTCGCACCGATTATCCTAAAAAGTCATACTTAACTAAGTGACATTCGCCATTCGCCATTCGCACCGGTTACACTTAAACGTTAAGTGTCACTCAAATCCACTAAGTGTCACTTAGTCGTTCGAACCGTATTTAAAGGCACCCTTAACGCGACGTTAAGGATACCTTAACTAAGATCGGAATATCCACGGCTTAAAGTTCCACTTAACCTCGAAATACTAATTTTGAAGTTGATTTATGACAGTTTAGATTTGAGTAAATTGTGTTCCACTTAAATTATTAGTGTCACTTAGTTGAGTATGACTTTTTAGGATCATCGGTGCGAATGGCCCTTATAATTTAAGCCGTACCTTCCTTACCCAAGTGGGAGGTTCCATTTGACAACGCCGCAATTTTGAAATCTTTTTTTGAAAAAGAAGATAAAAGCTGTATTCTTTTTACCAGTCGACTGTCTCACTTATAAGAATAATTAAGACAAAGTGAGCTGAGATGCAGTAAGATGAATTGAGGCAAATTTATATCTAAAAAGAATGCATGGCAGTCACAGATCACAATTATAACATAACGTCTAATGTTTATACCTCGGATTATACTACAAAAATTTAGTTTATACACAAATTTTTATTTTCAACAGGCAATGGTTCCTAAAAGTGCCATAAATGCCACTTCTTAAAGCAATTCTTATTAAAAAAAAAATTAACCACACTTTTAAGATAGATGTGGCATGTGACATCAACAAATATCCGGTACAGATCGCAAAAAGTTTTCAGCTCACTTCTAGGTTCTATGGAAAGATAGCTCAATTGGGGTAAGGGGGGGAGAAATTTTCTTAGTTAGTCTCACTTTGTACTCTACTCGAGCCATATTGAAAGAAGATATACTATTTCCTGATTCACAGAGACTAACTGAATGACTCAGTTAATTTCAGGTAAACGTGGTAAAAAGAATACAGCTATAGTCAGGAATTAACGGCAGTCGTTTGATCCAGTTTGATCTATGCGTTTGATATTATTTGGTGTCATCTTTGGTTTTGACGTTTTGATAAGTATTTTTTCTACCGAGTCAATTAAGTAGTTTAAATATGAGTGGAGAAAAACGATCTCGTGGAATAAATTTCACAACACGTGAAAAATCATTATTATTAGATACTATAAGCAAGTATGAAAATGTCATAGAAAATAAACAATTTCAATTTCTCCAAGAGAATTGAGAGCAGTTGCCTTTGTCGTTCCATATCTAAGAAAAAACGTCTAAGGATCGAATGTATTAAAATAATCATTCCTTATATATAACTGTCTGGGTATGCCGTATTCAATTAAATCAATTATTTTTCTAAATCATCATCTTCTAACATTCTCATTTCGATAAGACAAATTACAAATACAAAGATCTACTATCTACCAAAGCACAATTTACTCAAATCTAAACTGTCATGAATCAACTTCAAAATTAGTATTTCGAGGTTAAATGGAACTTCAAGCCGTGGATATTCCGAGCTTATTTAAGGTATCCTTAACGTCTCGTTAAGGGTGCCTTTAAATACGGTGCGAACGACTAAGTAACACTTAGTGGATTTGAGTGACACTTAACGTTTAAGTGTAACCGGTGCGAGTGGCCCTTATTCAGGCATCGAATGACAAATACAAATATGTATGTATATATGGATATATTTTCTGTTCAGAGCATATAAAATTTGGTCCATTACACACAATGTACGTATGTTTGTATATTGAGATGACATCAGGACATCCGGAAGCTTTAATTAGGTAAGTGTTGCTCCTCTATCCAGTATTCTCAGATGTTGTGTCCTAGGCTTCTGTATTGCTATGCAATCCGCTGGTATGTAAAAGGAGGTTTGCTCCTCGATTCGACAAAATCTCCATTTTTCTATTCTCACTAGTTTGAGCTTTTTAAGGAGCCTATCTAGGTGACAGAGTCCTGTCAGTATACCTGTCAAAACTTTTAGTGTAGTTTCACCCTGGCATAAGCATTCACTTGTTTCCACCAGGTTGTAGTTCTCAGAAGTATCTTCGATTGTTCTGGTACTACTGAAATGTTTGTGGTCAGATCTTCTTTTTTCTCCGCTCCGATACCGCAAATGAGTTCCAGCTCCAAAAGGTTGTTTCAGCTCCGATCTAAGCTAGTTCATATGCTATATCATTTCTTTTCATTCCAGTGTGTCCTCGAACTCATAGCAAGGTAACTATATCGTTCTCGCCTGATTCAATGAGTTTTCCTTATAATTTTTAAACCATTTTAGAACTGATTACGCAGGAATTTATTGCTCAATGGCTACTTGACTATGCAGCATGATAATAATACTTCGCATTTTGACCTGTTTGGGTTCCATTGAATGCCATTCTTCCCAAGTCTGATCATGTTGTTGGAAATGTATTTCTCCTTTTTACTGAGTAACATATTGAATTGCTTTGAACAGTCATACCATCCTGTGGAATGTCTAAGAACTAAAAATATATAGAAAAACGCAAAAAAAATTATGCCACCTCTAGGTATTTCTAGAATCATTTATCATTTGAATTAATTGTTGAAGAAAAAAGTTTAAACAAAGAGTGATATTTATCTAAAGTATCTGGGATTACCAAAAATGTTTACTCGACGAAAAATCTTATGATAAGGTGAGTGCAATTGATTTTTTGCGAAGTTAGCATGAAATTCTCAGATCCGTATGGTTTATCAAATACACGTTAAATATCATTTATATGACTGTTGTTTAATTTACAAATAAAAGGCAGTGATATAGTAAGCAAACCTTCTGATTATAATCCGGATATAGTTGTTCAACTTCACATTATATTTTTAATACTCGTTTTCACCGTTGAAGGTTGTCGAATTGATTTTCCCCGGGCCAAGTACAAACATACATTAACCCAGTCGGGACTTGTGATTGTTATCTAACTGTAATTAGAACTTATCCAATAGCTGGGCCTCTGTATAGGATAGTCTATTTGTAGAAAGTTGTGAACAGTAAATTTTTTTCATCAGAATCGGTTCTGACCTAATTTTTTTACACGGAAAATGATTTTTAGCAGTGAAGGACACGTCTGGAGAACTATAACCTTGGATTTTATTCCTTCCAATCTAATATAATATCCTGTCGGAAAATTTCAAGGTAATTTTGTAACGTGTTTTGAGACGAAGAATAATACCCAAATATTCACAACGTCCGAATACAAAAGTGACGAATGGTTCTTTTGACGTACGTATTAATAAAACGATTCTGGTTCCTTTATTTTTTGGCCGAAAGGCTTTTAAGGAATAATTTGGCGTGCCTTTGTCCTGGGGTTTCATACCACCAGCGCAACGCCTGGTTGTTTATCCATTTGTGGATGCTCTCTCCAGTTAGGCATTTATCAATGCCACAGGAAGGTTCTGGTCCTTTCATGACGTCCGTTGCTCCCTGCTTGGCTTATTCATTGGCCTTTTCATTGCCTTCCAATCTAATATAATATACTGTCAGAAAATTTCAAGGAAATTTTGAATCGTGTTTTAAGAGGAAGATTAATACCCAAATATTCACAACGTTCGAATACCAAAGTGACTAATGGTTCATTCGACGTACGTATTAATACAACGATTCTGGTTCCTTTATTTTATCGTTCAATCGATAAAATCCTTTGTATGTGGGGATGACGGATGACAAAAAACATGTGTTTCTCAAATCTCTTCAATAAGCTCTTTTTAATATCAGATTAAATTAAAATTGGAGTAGCTCTTTGTCCTATCCCACTGCGACCTTTGCAGATCTATTGTGGTTCTCCCCATTTTCAGAGCTCGATATCTAGATTCATTCTTTTCATTAGACTTAATAGCCGCTTCCCTTGCGTAGCTCTCTGTCCTCGGTTTTTCTTCACCGAGTTAGTGAAACCACACCCTTGCTAGGCCTTCGTACTCACAGAGTATGTGCTCCGCGGTTCCGTTTACTTCCTGGCAGAACCTGCATAGGCTGTCATCTGCTAGGCCAATTGTGTGCATACGTTTCCTCAGCCTACAATGTCCGGTCAGCATTCTCACCATCATCCTTGTCATTTCTCGACTTTGACATAGTAGGTCGTGTGACAGTTTGGCCGAAAGGCTTTTAAGGGAAAATTTGGCGTGCCTTTGTCGTGGGGTTTCATACCACCAGCGCAACGCCTGGTTGTTTATCCATTTGTGGATGCTCTCTCCAGTTAGGCATTTATCAGTTCCACAGGAAGGTTCTGGTCCTCTCATGACCTCCGTTGCTCCCTGCTTGGCTTTTTCATCGGCCTTTTCATCGCCTTTTATTCCTTGGTGACCTGGTACTCAGGCTAGGGTCACTTTTCCTAGTATATTGATTACCTTGTTTATTTGTGATGGGAAACTAAACCACGATGTTTTCATATTATGCTTATTTGCAATTTATTTAATAAAATTGTGAGGCAAAATCCTTCCAGGTCGGATACCTTCACAATGTATGGGTTATATGGAAATAAGTTATGTGAAACAAATGCATTTACAATGTTTGGTGTCTTTTTTCTTATGCCAGACGATAGGGGTAACAACTACAAGTAATTAACAATACGGCTGATTTTTTTTCATAAGTACCGTAAAGTATGTAGATTACTATAAAAAAAAGTTCACCACACGATTTCCCAAATTAGAAAAAAAAATCAAAAAACTTTTTATCTTCGAAATTTTTCAGTATTCGCGCTGGGAGGAAGGTGAAGAAAAATAAAAATACAACCGTGTAGGGGGAGTGTTTTGCAGCAAAAATGTTTCGTGCGTCTCTTTCGTACGAGCAATGGTTTGTCCGGAAAAAATTCGGTAAACTAAGTATGTGTTCCGCATCTGGGCGACTCTATTTTCTGAAGCGCGGCGGAGTACATTATAAACTATTGTACAGTTATAATGTCGATATAAATAATTGTAATACGGCGTTTTGAAGAGGAAATTGTCGGTTTTAAGATAAAACTTTTTTGTTATTTAATAAAACACATTTTATTAAATATCTCGCGAACCGCGCATAGTACGACAAAAATTATAAAAATTATTATTGTAGATAATAATATTTGTCATCTTTTTTATTCGGAACTTTTTTGTATAACGCATTAATTATTAGCGTACCAAACTTTTTTCAATATAGTTCCTGCTAAATATTCAAATAATGGTCAATGATAAATTGAAAATAGTGGTAACTGAACTAATATGAAATTTTCTATAAATTTCATTGGGAACTTTTTCCCGTAGCATTCATAGTTTAGGAGCTGCAGCTTGGTAAAACTTGCTCCTCGTTATTTCAGTGGCAATATTGCTCGTTGTATACGAAAACCATTTCATAACGCATAAAATGGCATGAAGTATTAAAAAAAATTTCAATACAGCTGTGTACTGAATCAATTAGAATTATAAATAATGTGGAGAACAACTAATAATTCATCGATCTTTATTGTTGCTTAAAACGGTATCATCATATAAATATTGTCAATGTAGCAAAAAACAATAGTGCATCACGCTACATCGTAAGAATTGTTATTGTTATTCTTAATATTATCATTATTATTAATTAACGTTATGCTTGTATTATGCTTTTTTATATTGTACAGTATTATTTTATATTATAATATATTGTAATATTGGAAATGATTCCTTTTTCAATAGAAGAATATGAAGTTTGGTATTCAATTTGAATTTTTTATTTTTATAAATTTAACGTGAATCTGAGTTTTTCGAAAAATCACTGAGGGGCCGTTCATAAAACACGTCAAGCTGAAATTGGGATTTTTAGACCCCCTCCCCCTTGTCACACTGTGTCACACTTTCTGTTACCCCCTATCAATATTACGTCACAAAATCCAAATACCCCCTGCCTAAAAAAAAATTGATTGAATGTACAGTCAAAGTCGAATGGAACGCACTACCAGATTAGGTTGAGACTACATTATTTAAACATCTGTTATCCTCATCAAACAAATCTACGTTTTTTAGGTCACAATTGAAGTATTTCTAATACATTTTAGTGAAGGCTTCCCATTAATCATTGGAACTGATTGAATTTTTATGAATTTTGGTGTTTGTCTTGTGCGTTTCATTTGACTTTGACTGTACATACTTTTATAAGTTTAAAAATCTGTATAATTCACCAATACGAAATGAGTGACTTCTATCAAGACAAAAACAAAATAAAAATTATTGAGAAAAATACTCCAGTAAAGTCGCGAACGTCACGTTGCCTTTCGACCCCCGGTCCCCCGTGTCACATCTTGTCACACTCACCAAGACCCCTCCACCCTTCTTGTGTATGTATTTTATGAACGGCCCCTAACCCGTTTCAATTGTCGCAAATTTTGTAAAATACTGTGTATATTCTTCAGCACTTTATTTTCTCTGTTTAAAATTGTTGTCGAAATCAATATGAGAAAAAGAAGGTGTGTAGCATACTGAGCTAACAACCAAAAGGTCCTAGGTTCGAAGCCCGTTTTGGACCTGGGTTTTTCCCTTTTCTCAAAAAAATATTCACATGTGCTTATAAATCAAATAAATAAGGAGAGAAAACTAGACGCAACATAATACATTGGAAAGAAAAGAATTATAATAGACAATTCGAAAAATATATATTATTTCTTTCATATCTAGCCACATGTAGTAACTGCGCATGCTTGCAGCCCTGTGACCGGTAGGTTCAACGCTAAGTCACAAACAGGCGAGGGAACGACCCTAGCGCATGATGAACAGCATCATAATCTCGTTATAATCTCATTTACAGCGTAATAGCTCCTGAATTATAAAAACTACGGTAAAAAGTTTCCAATGAAATTTATAGAAAATTTCATGCTCTATAATTCAGTTACCACCATTTTCCATTTATCAGTGACCAATAACTAAATATTTAGCAAAAACCATATTAAAAAAAGTTTGGAGCGCTATAATTGAAAACCTATGCGTTATACAAAAAAAGTTTCGAATAAAAAAGATGGCAAATACGATGCGCGGGTTACGAGATATTTAATAAAACGTGTTTTTAAAGATGTTGGCTGGAGTGAAGCCCCCCCCCATGACGACAACTTGGATTTACATTCAGGGGACACCTGTTCCCGTACATTTTTTTCAGAACCTACTTTTTTAGCTGGGGCTCTTGGACTGAATGTATCACCTTCTTTTCAATACTCACAGCCCTACCTTTAACCAAAGACTGAAAAAAAATTTGTGATTGAATATTTATATTTTTTTCTGCAGTCGCGCTGATGCTGATCTTATCAAATAGTATATTCTTCAACGAGTGCAGAATGATGGCTATTATTCACGCGGATGAAGTTTCCAAAACGAGGGAGCGCAGCGAGTGAGTTTTGGAATCATCCAAGTGAATAATCGCCATCCTACACAAGTAAAAGACTATACTTTCTCCAAGACTAAAAAGAAAAAACTTCCAGTGAGGATAGAACCTCGATCGTCCGCGCCATAGTCAACTACAACTAGGCTTTAGAGCATATTTATAAAAAGTAAAGAGTAAATATAATATACGTAACTCATATTTTTAATCGGAACCCTTACATTTATAAATGAAATTAATTCCGGGAGGCGTACATATTCACTATCGCTACTGTTGTCCATTTTTTAATTTTATAATACGAAAATTATGATCTTATAATTATTTTGACGTTTCAAACGACGCGCTATCAGAAGCGATTTGCGTTATTAGGTGTTTGACGTTTTAAGGAGACAATTTGATTTATTCCTTTTAATTCATTTTAGCGTGAATTCTGATAATAATAGAATGTGATTGGCCAACGAGAGTGAATTCTTTTTATTATTCACTGGTGTGAAGGATTTATATCATTATGCAGCTAAATATGTAAAAATAATTTGTGCGTTATTATTTAGTCGTGGAGAATAGTAGTTTGTGCAACTAGTGTGGATATGATGGCCATATCGCACGAGGACGAAGTTTGAGCACGACGCTGTAGGCGGAGTGCTCAATCGTTCGAGTGCGATATGGACAATCCACACGAGTCGAACAGTATATTTTTTCTACGACCCATTCAAGAAAAAATCTAGAAAATAAACATTTGAATAAACTGTAAAATAAATATCACTTGAAATTAAAAATTTTCAACAATTTTATTCATAATAGTACCAATTCAATTTTATGTCTTCACTAATTTTTTGTGATAAATGTACAGTTCTTAAATGTACAATTTTTATAACATTACGGTTTCCCTTTTTAAATATGCGATGCTGTTATAAATAGATGTTGCCCGTCGGACTCCCGCACGAAGGGTACAGTATCTTTATTTATAAGAATGAATATTCTGCTAAATATTTCAAGCGTCTGCCTGTTGTAGTTATCAATATTAAGCAGAATAATTATTTTAAATGAAATTAACAATTGAAAAAAAAATTTCTTCATTCGGAATCGAACCCGGGTCTACCGCATGATAGTCTGGTGTGTTGACCACTCGGCTACCGAGACTAAATATAGGCGGACCTCAGAAGTAGTACATACTGTCATAAGAACTAACGTCAATCGGTAGGCCCTTAAATACCCATTTTATTCTGTTTTTAGTATTTGTTATTAATTTATAAAGTTTATTTCATTCAAGTTTATTTTAATAAACAAATATTCTTGATCCAGAGCTTCTGGGAGAGACTTCTTTTGACAAGTTATTTTGACGTTTCTTTAAATTGAAAAAAAGATGAGTGTCGAGTACTAAGCGCGAATGCTGATTGGTGGATTTCATATACGTTCTAGGATGTATATGAAATCATATACGTTCAGTTAAACGATATGGCCTACATTTCCATTCTCTAAACTGTGCAGGAAATGGATAATATACATGTGGGTGTAGAAAAAATTATATATTTGACAGCTTGCCAGTGGTCAATCTTAATAAAAATTCATTTGACAGCTTTTTTATCCGTACACGTACGGATAAGTTTTTTTTCCGTACGCGTATGAATAAAGGCCACTTTCCATAGAACTGGACAGTGCGATATATGTCACTTCCCTATGTGATCGTAGGAAAAACTTTTTTTATATTAATCTACACACTTCAAGGTGCATATGAGAAAATTAACCTTATTGCTAATTACCTGTACTTTTGGTTTAAAATGACCCGTACCGACTGGCCTATCTACCCAGTTACTATATTTGAAAAAATTCCGCAATACTGTTGATTTGATACTTCCCCTCAAACGCGGAGACTTTCCGGATCGTATGTAGAAGCTTTTTTTTATTTTTTTTTGGGGGAGGGGGTTTTTGATAACAAAAATCTTCTACAAGACGATACCGGTCTGATGTTATGGCGACCGGCAATGTGTCGGATTTGACGCCTACCGACTAAAAAAACTTCCACACTCTTCACACGCAGCGTACTGGAACCGCCTTCGCATTACTTCAGTACGTTACGGTGGTCTTCTTACTAGTCGGGTTTTCTCTCTCTTCCTTTTCTTGTGTCTCGATTATAGACCTAATAACTTTGTATCCATTCTGCCATCCTTGTTCTGACCTTACCAGACTTTCAATCATATTGGTTTGGTTGAAAGGTTTCCCTTCTGCTGTTTCAAATTCAGCTCTTGCTTCTGCCCACCTTTGGCAATGAAATAGGGTATGTTCGGCATCATCTTACAGTGAACAATACACACATAGGTCGTTTTCCTTCTTCTGTTTATCATTTAAACACTTTTTAAAGCATCCGTGTCCCGATAAGACTTGGGTGATAAAGTAGTCCACTTCACCGTAACCTCTTTCCACCCATGTTCTGATGTTTGGAATTAGCCTGCATGTCCAGCGCCCGTAAGTGCCATTTTGCCATCTGTCTTGCCATTCGGTGAGCAGATTTTCTTTTGCATTTGAACCCAGCGTTCCATTTTATTTTTCGCACCTTTCCTTTGCCATTAAGTCTATGGGTGGGACACCAGATATTACTCCAACTGCTGATACAGTCCTGTAGGCAGAGCATACTTTGATTAGCATAAGTCTCTGTATTCTTGTTAGTTTTTTGTCGTATGTAGAAGCTACATATGTAGAAGTAGAAGTATGTAGAAGCTCTATGGTGATACCTTCACAATGATTCGTGAGTATGAACCCATTCTCGATGAGCCATCTATAATTTGTCTTCTAATTTTATGGTCAAGAAAACATATTTGTATTCTGTGCAAAATTTAATTTTTTCAAAATCGCTGAGCGCTTTTGGCTATTAAGCTATCTTCAGTGCTATAAAGATATTCACATTCTAATTTTACGACTGCATTGATCGTTTATTTATTTGCCACAATTTTCTCAATATATGCTGCTCGGAGGCGGACTTTAACGAAGGTGGTTTATCGATCGAAACGGTTTTTCCGATTTCAGCATGGTATCTCAAAATATATGATTCGATTATATACTATACCTGTATGTGTATAGTTTCATCTCAGCAAAAATGTAACTTGGTGATTTCATGTTAATTTCCAATGAATAATTAAATATTCATTGTACAATACCAATTATACATTTTAAATGAAGGTCACATTATACAAAAAATTTATTTTTAAAATGTGAATAGTTCGTGAACCAAAAATATGAATGGGGTGCGCGTGGGTAGAGCACTTGAATCGCTCTATCTTTTTTCTACTGCATGTTTATAGCTCAAACGTTCCCAAAAACTTCACAAACTTCTACTCGAATGGGAAACACTTTGGGGATTTCGGACTAGTTTCATTGTATCCAGAATTGATTGGAGAATACGCGACTTAAGTTTCTTTCTCAAAAAACTTTATTTTTAAAAACAACTTTTATTGTTCTAAATACAACACTGATTAAAAAACTTGTAAATTAGAATATAAGTTTAATGTTACGACAATGAATATAAAAATCAGACTGAATTAATTTAAATAAAAAACATATAAGCAAATATTGTGAATAGCAAAATAAGCAGAATAAGCATTTCTCCTTTTACTCATATCCGGGTGTTGGGTTCAATTATTATAACAGGCAGTTATAAGGGTCAATGACTATAACTCGCGTAACAATTTTGTGGAAAAATATCAACAAATACCGCCGAGATACCGCGAAAATCGTGAAATCGTTTTTTCGCATTTCCGGTTAAAAAGTCAATTCTGACCATGTTCCCCAATTTGAAAAAGAGGTGAATGTCATATTCGTATTTAGCACCCTCGAAAATATTACGACTGTTTTTAGCGACTATAGAACGAAGTTAGTCCGTAGGTGGAAAAAAATGTCAGAAATAATCAGAGTATAGTCGACCATTGCAATCAGTGATAGGAATTACATGGAAGTAAATTCCTTGTGTGCAGTGACCAGTTTCAGAATGCGGTTGAAATTGTTGAAAATACTTCAATTACCCAAACAACGGAATGGTATTTTCTTATCGCTATACTATTTTTATTTATTCGAGGTATTGAAAAATTAATTGGTGCCCAAATTGCCCTGGGATACCTGTTGAGAAGATCAACATATCTTCATTGTTTTCTGCCGCCATCCAACGGACAATCGAGTTGATTCCGGCCTCATGTTACCTATCCCACGAATACTGGAATTTTGTGTCATTCCTAGTAGGTACACGCTGGCGGTAAACGTTTGTGAAAAACTAGAAATTGCTAATAAATATAATTCTCAATTTTCAATCTTATAGATCTTGCTGCTTTATTCATGGTTGTCAAAAAATTATTGGAAGATACTAAGTCATGAGGTTATGTTTAAAATTTGTGAGAGGAGAGCCCATGGCAAGACCAATATTCTGTAATCTTCTATGTGTTTTTTTGTGGCATATTTTCCGGTATATTGATTATTCTTTTTGTTATTGATTTTGGAAAATGAAAAAGATCGTGGTTTGATTTCCCGAATTAAAGAACAAAAACAACATTTTGTTGATAAAAATCGTTATTTAATTGGAAATATGTTTTTGTCATACATAATTTTAATACATAGTTCTATTTTTGTTGCAACGAAGCCGACGTCTCCTATAATTTGGAGACAAATACTCCAAATGAATACTTAACAGCAATAAACAAAGATCGATTTCATGCGACCTTAGATTTCCTGTCCGTGATTAAATTTCTTGTCAATATCATTTCAAAAAACTAAATGACAGTATCTTCTGTATGTTCCTTGTGGTATATTATTCATTCTTTTTTTAATTTCTTGGGATATTTTTAAATTCTTTATTTCAACGTTTCGGTAGCGGTCCAGCTACCGTTGTCAAGAAAAAATAAGTAGAAATTAATTTTTATCCCTAACTGACACAACAGAAAAAATTTGACAACTAGACAATCAAAAAATATTTTGAAGTTTAAGACTGCAAAATCTATTGAAAGCAAAATTTATAAAACACTTTTCAAATTCAAGAACGAATTTGCTAGTCGTGAAAGAACAATGTTAACACCTAAATACAGTAAGCCACCACATTTTTATGGTCTGCCAAAAAATTAATAAACAAAACATACCTTTGAGACCAATTTGTAGCACCATTAATTCCCCATGCAGTAAACTATCGAATCATATATTGAAAATTATTGAACCCCTCGCGGGACAGACAAATTCATACATCAGAAATATCAATCAGTTTATAGAAAAGCTATCAGATTTGAATTTCAACAAAAACCATTATTTGGTCAGTTTTGATGTAGTTAGTCTCTTCACGAATGTACCGGTACAAAAAACAATAGAACTTGTCCAATCAAAATTAGAAATTGATCAGACCCTTACAGAAAGAACCAAATTGAGCGTAACAGCAATAATAGAATTATTAAAATTATGTATAACAAAAACATATTTTCAATTCAATAATGATTTTTATGAACAGAATTTTGGTCTTGCCATGGGCTCTTGTCTCTCACCAATTTTATCAAATATTTACATGGAACATTTTGAAGCCAAAATAGTAAATAATCAAAAATTAAAACCAATTGTCTGGTGGAGATATGTAGACGACATCTTCGCAATACGGCCTCATGATTTAATATCTCTTAATGATTTTTTAAAAAAATTAAAGGAAGGAGAGAAATCTATAAAATTTGAAATTGAAATTGAAAATAACAATTTTTTGCCATTTTTAGATGTTCTTATTAATAAAACATCTACAGGGTATGAAACAAGTGTATACCGCAAACCAACACACACTAATAGATATTTGAATTTTGACTCTAATCATTCTATAAGCGTTAAAAAAGGGATAGTATTTATACGATAGGGCCAGAATCATTTGTTCTAGTGATGATCAATTTACAAAGGAGAAAACTTTTTTAGAAGATGTTTTAAATAACAATAATTACCCTGCAGAATTTGTAAATAAAGAGATTAAGCATTTAATAATTCAGCTAGCATAATATTTAGAAACTTGACAATACCGTATGTTAAGGGTTTATCAGAAAGAATTAAGAAAATTGGTAATCAATTCAATATTAGAACTAGTTTTAAATCGAATAATACATTGAGATCAATACTAACAAAAACGAAACCAAAGAATGAAGAACAATCTTCAAAAAACTGCATATATCAAATATCATGTGAAGTTAATACCCCATAACAATAATATTAATAATTCAGCTAGCATAATATTTAGAAACTTGACAATACCGTATGTTAAGGGTTTATCAGAAAGAATTAAGAAAATTGGTAATCAATTCAATATTAGAACTAGTTTTAAATCGAATAATACATTGAGATCAATACTAACAAAAACGAAACCAAAGAATGAAGAACAATCTTCAAAAAACTGCATATATCAAATATCATGTGAATGCGACAAATTTTATTTAGGTGAAACATCTAGACCATTGAAAGTACGAATAAACGAACACAAAAAATATATCAAAGATAGGGAATTCTTTAAGTCAGCTATTTGCAAACATGCTTGGGAAGAGGGTCATCAAATTCAATGGGATTCATCAAAAATAATATTAAAAGAACCCAGTAATGAAAGACGGAAAATCAAAGAAAGTGCTTTAATACAACTAAATGCAGATAAATGTGTAGCTAGTATTTCAGCCGAATGTAGTCAATTTTGGTTACCAATGTTAGAAAGAGAAATTTCCAATAATCAATTACCTGCGTTATCAGGATAGCATCATAAGTTTTTATCCAGGTTTTCTTATGATTTATAATTTGAATAGTTGTTAATCGATACACATTTCAATACACAAAATCACAAAACTGAGTATACATATTCCAAAAACTTAAATATTCATACACAAAAAAACTATCAAGAAACGCGTTTTATTAACAACATTTCCAATATAAGCGAAAAAAACGCGCTATCCCAATGAAAAACGTTCCTGGAACGTGCACTTCACTGGATTCCATTTCTAGTAGTCTATCATATCGTTGGAATGTGATAAAATGGAATATTTCATTTCACATTTTGCCAGAGATATGATCTACTATGAATGGACCTTAATAAAAATTTGATAACAAAATTTTGCAGTCTTAAACTTCAAAATATTTTTTGATTGTCTAGTTGTCAAATTTTTTCTGTTGTGTCAGTTAGGGATAAAAATTAATTTCTACTTATTTTTTCTTGACAACGGTAGCTGGAACGCTACCGAAACGTTGAAATAAAGAATTTAAAAATATTGTGGTTTAATTTCCCAAGAAATTAAAAAAAGAATAAATGACAGTACTTTACTATTTGCTTGCTTAATAGTATAATTATCATGTCCTGTTTTCTCTTTGTATTAGTAGCTATGACGGATTCCGAAAAAGCTCTCTGAACTAAATCCAAGTTGACCTCTCGAGAACAGAATGGTGGATTACATTAGAACCACTTTGGCATTTCAAAGCCTCACTCGGATTTATCGAAATTATATGGAGTGAACGAAAAGCGGGATAAAAAGTCGATAAAACTCCAATGGATTGAGAGTCTGACGATGGAAGCCTCGCTTATAGAAAAAAGCGACATATACAATAAAATAAAATTGTAAGTAAATTTTGAGAATCTATACTGTGCAGTAAGGAAGAGGTTAGGCAATATATTTTAAATGGACGCCTAAGGAGCAATGTGGCCGGGAAAATATTGTGTTAAGGCTACTGTAGATTGCTTATACAACAGATAGAAAGGTCAGTCAAGAATGAATTTTATTGTCCTTGCTCACCTTGAGGATTGCGTATTGGGCATTACTGGAGGTTAATCGAGCAAATTGGAATATTTAAAGGTAGAACAAGTGCAAATATTAGTGTCAACAATGAATCAATTTTACCATAATAATTATTGTTCCACACACACTAGAACCACTATTGGCAAGAGTTTAACAAGACAATAATCTACCATTCACCGTTTATGCGAAAGGCATGAATATTCACAACACTGAATTTCAAATGATATACCTACCTACATTTTTTTGATTTGTAGAATGAATATCTTGATTACATCATATTTTTTATTTTCACATGAAAATAATCATGTACCGCTGATTTTCGATAATTATATTCCTAAATTGCAGGGAGCAAGCTTTGTAAGCTATTGGGGTGAGTGAGAGTACTCTCACCAAAATTAAAAATAAATCCTCAGCTACTAAAAGAGGAGCATCTACATCCTTCAGATCTCCTCAAAAAAGATCTAGGAATAAAAAGGTACTGGAAGCAATAAAGTTTGGAGAATCGCGGAGGATTCGGGATATCATTTATAACTTTCACATCTTGGAGAAAAGAGCTCCTACTTTAACATGGAAGATTGATTAAAGTATGATAAATAAAAGTTAATTAGAAGCACCTTTTGTCAGTTTACTTCCAGTAGGGGTTTTGTTACTTTTGATAGTTCAATAAATAAATAATTTTATGTTGATATATGAATATATTTTCATTTTTTCTAGGAATTCTGCAGAAAGTACACACAATTTTACCTGAGCTTGTAGGAGCAATGTAGGATATAGTTTTTTACCTCCAGTACATCAATGAGGTTTGGGCTCCTTCTGCTACGAATACCAAAAAAATACGTTGATTCCAGCATGCAATCTATTCTTGAAGTGATGAAAACCGCAATTGGGAATAATCCAATGTGGATATCGGTTGACGAGAAGGCTGATGTTAAAGGACGGTATTTCGCAAATTTGATTATGGAAAGGTTAAACGGTAGTGAGTGTACCACCGTATATTTGGTTTTATTTGAGGAGCTACAAAAAACTAACAATGTAACTTCTTTCAGATTTGTGAATAAATCTTTCTACCTGAGTCAATACCAGCAGAAAAAATTTTGTGATTGTTAAGTGATGCTGCGCCATACATGAGAAAATCTGGAAAATTAAAAATATTTTCTCCAAATTTAATGCATTACTTATTTAGCACACGCTTTGAACAGAGTAGCAGATGTTGTGACAACAGAATTTCCGATGGTCTATAGTATTGTATCAAATATAGAAAGAAATCTCCTGAAAAGACCCTCCGTGAGTACAGGTGTATAAGATCGTTTACCTAATGTGCCTTCATCAACTGAATCTGTGATAACTAGATAGGGAACTTGGTTAAATTCTGTGAATTTCATTACCAATAATATTGAGCGATTTAGAGACGATATTTGTACTTCCAATGTAGATGGCTAAGATGCTATAAAAAGTGTGTAACATTCCGTTGGACGAAGTATTGAAATTATCAACTCAATAAATAGGAGAACTAAACACCTCTAAACACCTTGAGAAAACTAACAAAGTGTATCAACAATTCTGCACGGTGCCTGGAAAAAATGAGTGCTTTCAAAAAATAATTCGAATGAATAATATCATCGGAATAGGAAATTGCGGGGATGATAATATAATTTTCAGGTAGAAAATTATACAATATTTTAAGTTTGCTCCCTCAACTTAATGTGAAGTGGAAAGAAACTTTTCCGCTCACAAACAATTATTCTGGGATAGACGGCACAGATTTTCTCTAGGAAATAAAAAAAAACATTTGATAATCTATTGTTTCAACTGTAATGATATTGTAGATGATGTATTATAATGATTGATAAATAACAATATTAATATATTAGGTAGAAATAGAAAATAAGCAATAATGGGATTAATAAAAATAATAATTGTGATAATTAGTGGGTACTTGATTTCAATGAATAGTTTTTGTGACATTAGCATAATAATATAACAAATAACATTCGATACAAAGATTATTGCGTTTTTAATAAAAGCATATTTAAGTGCATATTTCAACGGTTTTTTCTGCATATTTCAAGGTTTCTTAAGTGAATATTTTCCGAGCTTTAGTGATAACCCCGTGCAAATTGAACTGGGCTATCAACTTTGTCGAGTCATACAAAGCTCCTAGGCCAGATGGTATAATCCCAGCGCATTTGCAGCAAGGGCAAACACATCTATCTCTAATACTTTGTAAACTTTTCAGAGCATCACTGGCAAGTGGTTACATTTCAACTTCTTGGAAAAGAGCCCGAATTGTCTTCATTCTCAAACCATTCATGCTGGAGAGAAACTTATTGATAGGCATGTTCGGGAAAGCTTCCTCATTGAAAGGCGACTACACTATAACTAACATGCATATCAATTAGGAAAATCTTGTGAAACAGCCTTACACCAACTGGTGTCGAAAATCGAGGGTGCACTAGAAAATCAAGAAATAGCTCTCGGAGCATTTTTTGATATAGAAGAAGCGTTTAACCACACTTCCTTCGATTCCGTAATAGCTGCTATTGCACGGCGTGGAACAGACGACACCACATGTCGGTGGAATGCTAATATATTAATATATATATATATATATATATATATATATATATATATATATATATATGTATGTAAATCGTAAAGTTTGGGGACATTTTCAACAGCCAATTTTTTTTGTATACATAAGTATACATTTACGTTACAATCAATATAAATATGAAAATTTTGGAAAATGTTCGTTTCTCTGGAAGTTTGCAATATACTGTGAAGTTCGGGGACTCCAATTCTTCATGACATATAATAGCACATAGAAATTTTTTTAAACAAAAACATTATTTTCATACCCGTATTATTAAATGGCTCATTATATAATTCATTACTCACATAATATCATCCACCCCGCCCTCATATTGATATCCAAAATAACAGGGTGGTACTGGACGTATTTCGTAAAAAACGAACTTTGCGATTTTCTTTTTTTCTATTTACGCGCTGTTGTAATCGAAAAAACAACATACTGCCCAAACCTTTTTTACTGTAGATAATAAGCAAATAGTGTTTATCAATTGGGCGTGGTCACTTTCTTGTTTTCCTCACAAATAAAGACCTATAGTTTTTCTAATTTTTTTCTCAGGTGTTGTTAATTCAGTCATGATATCGTTAAATCAAAAGATCATCAAATTATAAATATTTGGGATAGATTCAACTATAGAAAATTTGTAGCATCTTACATAATTTTTAATAAAAATCGTCCATAAATGTATGTATGATGGTGTGACATTCACTGAGACCTGGAAGATCTACTTAGTTCCTGAGGAATGTCTCAGAGACTAGTATCTCCTTAAGTCCTATTTCCCTGAGGAGTTTTAGAAGAACGTCCATAAATAGCTTAGTACTCTAGTCGAATAATAAGATTATCAATTTTAATAATTTGGTAAAAGAATTAGAAACTGTATCAAATGCTGACCTGTTTGAGTACAAAGAAACAAAGTGTAGATGTTAATTTTATCAATTCTGGAAAATTACAAAAAGCTTCTTTCGCTGACTAGATGTTAATTAAAAAATATTGTGGCTAGAATCATTTTATTTGATTCAAACAAAGAGTTTACAAATTACTTGAAAATTGTGAAACTCCAATATTTTTCTGTAAAAAATAAAAATTATCATACAATCAAATAAACCCATATGCATTTAACGTGAATGCTAATGTCTAACTGAGATATGTAGCTGTCATATCTCTAAAATGGGCTTATTCTGTACAAAAATGTTAGCGGTAACAGTGCTGTAAATCTTCAAGGTTGAGAGATGTTACGAAAAAGCTATTCTGTACGCTTTTGATGTAACTTACATCGATGTATAATAACATTTTCGCTGTTAAGATAACGCCGACCAAACTATTCGACGTTAGGAGTGTTTCAACACTGTTTGTTATAAGTTGAATTGTAAATTTTCATGAAATGAGTCAAAATGAACATCAATATCATCCCATTTTCGGGACGGTGTGTATTAGCAATATCGAAACAAAAAAATAAGCCAAATTTATAAATTGAAATATTTTTTAGGAATTATATGCGTATAGAAAACAAAATCCGTTTGATATACCGTAAGACCTTTTCATTGCCTATTACAGGCTAAATAAAGAAATTAATTTGATATTTAGAGCCACATTTAAAAAATCTAGGAAATGCAAACGCCATACATTTTTTAAATAAAAATGATAAATAAATAATCCCACTAAAAAAGTCTTCTGCCTTCTGGTTCCTTCATAATTGGACCAATAACTTGAAAATTAGGTAAATTCTACTACACAACATAATATGAGTAAAGTTAGCTACGATGTAATAATGCGCTCTCAATAATCTTTTTACATCGGGTGGTTCAGAATATGATTTTCAACCGCGCTGTTAAATTTGATTTAACATTGCGATTTTAACTACATCGATGTTAAATTTACAGCTGTTACGGATAATTGTACAGAATAAGGCCAATCTATAAATCTATTTATTGAACAACTTCCAGAAAAAGAATTGTTGGATAAAAATGACAGAGATCTCTGGAAGTTATTTTATTCTCAGGTTCACCAATAGACTGGCAAGAGGCGTAATTGATGCACAAAATAGTTAAACATGATATTTTCCATTTTTTTCCAGTAATGGTATAATAGGATTTTCTTTTAATTATAAGTGAAATTGTACATAATCTTTTTTCTACGACCGTGCGTTTTAACCCATTTTCCCGTACGCATTTTAGTTTTGAAAGTGCGGAAAAGTGAATTTATGCAAATTTTAAGCTCATTAGATAATTTTTTACTCCGGAAGTTATAACTATTGTTACAACAGTCATCTACTTACCAGTTAACAGCAAATAACTCCACTGGACCGGCAATTTTAGGTAATTCACAGAATGCAACAAATTGTGTTTTCAATATTAATATTTATAATTATTAGTAGTTTTTAGTTAAAGTTTTGTATATGTATGTATGAAATAATTTTAGAAAAATGGGTTGGTATTCTTTTTTGTATATACGGTCGTAGAAAGAATAATGTCCTCAACTCATGCGTAGTGTCGTTCCCGCCCTTGACCGCTTACCCGAACTCCGCTCCGCGTCGTACGGGTCAACTGCAGTCCGGTGTGGGAAAGTATCACTTTCCGCACTTGTTAGGAAAATAACTATTTCCTACGACTATATAGGAAATTAACATATATCGCACTATCTACTCTGGCTTGAAGTTTCTCATATCATCATAGTGACGCGAACCGTGCGCTATGATATGACCCTAGTGTGATATCATATCGCACGGTTCGCATGAATTCGATTAACGTGGTTTTCTTATTTAAATTTACCTACGTAATAACTACAAATATAGCACAAAACACAAAATCTGTTCAAAAATTATTAAGATTCACCAAAAAAAAAACAACTAGGTACGGCCGGAAATCGAATCGCGGTCTATTCCAGCATTCTCCGTATTGTCATAACGCGTATAGCTGTCAAATGTTCTTATTTTGGGTATATCTATAGTATGGCTGTAGGAATTTAAAAAAATCAAATTACGAAGAATTAAAATGTCTTCTGCGTTATTTTGAAAATATTTTGCACTACAAACTGATTATTTTAAAAATAATCATATATGTTGTAGGTAGGTACCTACAGTTATTGATGTTTTCAAATAAATAAAACCATCATACTTCGTAAATTTATCGCGTGATCGTGAAAAATATATACTATGATAAATTATAAAAGGGAAAAATAATAAAGTAGGCTCAATCAAAATTCTCAAATTATAACACAAAGCATAGAAATAGTTTTTGTGAAGTGTAAGTGAAATATTTATCACATAAAAGTGTAAACGAATTATAATTGTGAGATAAACTAGAAATAAAAAGTGTTAGTCTCGGTTTTTTATTATAATGGAAGTTGATACTGATAGTAGCGAAAAATCTAAGGTAGGTACTTTTTAAATATTTTTGGCCGTAGGAAAAATGGTGTACATAACTCATTGCAAAGTGAATTTCACTCATTTCATTTCCGCACTCACCGATGTCAACATTATTTTTGAAAAACCATTACATTAATAGTATATTAAGTATCAAGAACGGTAAGGGTTGTTTACCGGTCGACAGCAATGTTTGGAGGCTGAGCGTAGCGAAGCCTCCAATTTTGCTGGAGACCGGTATTACCCTTAACGTTCGAAATGCTTATACCATTTTTTGCGCGATCGTATTGAAATATTCGAATTTCTAATAAAATAATTTAAATTTCTTCGAAATGAACGAAATGTCAAAAGTGACATTTATACTTCTCGATCAGTTTAAAATATAATTTGCATTTTGGTGAAATTGTTTTCATGCTACTTATTTCTTTTTATATTGTTCTGTTCGATTCTGTTCATTAAAAAATATCAATCTTCTTATTTTTTTTTTGTTCCTTTTGTGTAATGAATGAAGTAATATATTATTTAGGACCACTTAAATGTATTTAAGGCTAAGACGTAGGACCACTTAAATGTATGTAGGGCTAAGACGTCGGTAAGTAATTTACTTAAATCACTTACCGACGTGTTAGACTTAGAAACCAGTAAACACAACCTACCGACCTGACAACTGATGCTGTAAATAAACAAAAAAGATCGATCGCGCAAAAACAATATTTGTTACAATTATCGCGAGGTCGTAGGAAAAATAGTGTACATTACTTGTGCGAAAGTGATTGTTCACACTCGTAGGAGTTTCCCACTCACTTTCCGCACTCGTTACGTAATATACTATATCCAACACTTTTACTCTGAAACGTCGTATAGGAAAATATGGAAAATAGTAATTACCAAACTGTTATGCCAAATAAATCTGCGTTTTAAAAAGTTTTTCTGGTCTACCTGATAAATATAACAAAAACCGTAGTATTGCATGAGCTGCAAAGTAGCGCCAACTTGAAATGTATGTAACTTTCTGCAAACATTTCATATGAAACCATGAGCATTGCTTGAATTACCTATAACGGACCTATCGCATTACATGCAGAAACTAAATTACTATTTTTGACTCAGAAATGGTCTAAGATTTTTAGCCTATCAGCAGTTAAACCAGAAAAGTCCCTTCCAACGATATATGCTGCAAAATCAATTCCGCTGATTCGTTTAAAAATTATCTCCCTGATAAAATAGTGTTGGATGAAAAGTAGAAGAATTTCACCAACATTTCAAAATAATAAAGACCATGAAAGAATAGAATATATCACGTTTCACTATTTTGTGCAACAGTACAAATTTCCAGAATAGCATTCTATTTTTCTTCGTGCTTTTTAAGTTGATTGTGAATCCACGATTAGAACTATGTGCCGCCCTATTAGGTGCTCAATTAGTAAACCAAATACATAATACAATAAATAGTAATATGACAGTGTTTTATTGGTCGGATTCTCAAGTCGTTCTTTATTGGTTAAAAACCGAACCAAATTTGTTAGAAACTTTTGTCGCCAATAGAATATCAAAACTTCAAACACCAACGAATGTTGATAATTGGAATTATGTCAAATTCATTAAAAATCCTGCCGACTTAGCCTCAAGAGGCATAACTTCTGAAAAACTTTGTTTATGTAATATTTGGTGGAATGGCACATCATTTCTATATACTACTGAGTCTTCATCTTGGCTCACCTTGTTTTGGCCAAATTTTTGTTTAAAAAATTCAGATGTACCAAAAATGAAAAAGTAATCCCACGTTGTGCTTAAAACTTTTAATATCTTCAATTTAATTACAGAATTTGTTGGAAGATGGAGCAATGAATATCATCAATTGATAAATAGCAAATATATTGATAAAAAATCCAAACTTTTTCATTTTATTCCTTTTATTGATGATAGTCAATTAATTCGTGTAGGAGGAAGATTAAAATATTCTGATTAACCAATAGATAAACGACAACCTATTCTTTTGCCACAAGGGCATCCATTGACTTTGTTATTTTTTGACCACTATCATAAATACCTACATCCAGGACCACAGTCACTATTATCCCTTGTTCGGCAACATTATTGGCCAATAAAAGGTAAAATATTAGCAAAACAAACTTTAAGAAAATGCATCACTTGTATTCGTCACAAGCCACCTGATAATAAGGTACAAATTGGCCCGTTGCCCAATGAGAGAATTATTCCCGCATTCCCATTTCAACATGTTGGAATATATTACACCGGACCATTTTCAATAACCGATAGACCAAGTCCCTGCACTCTGAACGAAAACGGAAAAATTAACCCAATCAGAATTTCCTAGCTCATTTAAACTAGCAGCATTTTCAAGTTGAAGATTTTTCAATTTTCTACAAATCTTACGCTATACTTTTTTTATATGAACTCTCTTTTAGCCAAAACTCGTGCTTGAACATCGAAAACCGAGATTTTAACGCCTTTCGTCCTCCACTTCACTTTATTCAACCTGAGGAGGACACTTTTCCCCTCCTTTGAAGGTTATACCTACTAAAATTTATAAAAATTTACCCGAATCAGATTAAAATGATTCAATCAACATGTTCCATTTTCAATTCTTTTTACCAATATTGAGAGTTTATATCTCGAATAACCCATTACATAAGGAGAGAAGTATGTCACAGTTCAATTGATTAAAATGAGCACAAATGCGTACGGAGAAAATAGTGACAATAAAACATAATCTCTCTTTGCACTCGAAACAGGTTTTAAATTTTTAAATACCTACTGCGATTCATAAAATGAGTCAATTCCATACCTTCCTAACTTTTTTTTGCTCATAGAAACTACAAGGAATTTAAAAAGTATTTCAAAAAGATAAAAACAAACTATTTTTTCAAATGTCCTCAAACTAACCATTATTCCTCCTCTTGAAAAAGTTTGGGGACACGTCCTCAAACTAACCAATTCCCAAGATAAAAATTTGAGGACGGACCCCAAAGTCAACAGTTGTCCCCAAACTGATCAATTGGTCTACAAAAATGTCCCCATACTTTACGATTTACATACATATATATATATATATATATATATATATATACTTGTGAAGGAATTATTTGCCAACTTATGAATAGAGGTAAGGATTGTGGGGATGTGGCAATAAAATATCTTAGTGTACTCTTTCTAATATATTTTCCGAGCTTTCGAATAATTTTTTTATTCATTTTCAAGGAACTATAAATGAATCATTGGTCAAATATAAACGTACATAAAAGAAACTTAATTATAAAATATACTTACAATAATTATGCGAGATTATGAAGAATTTTGTGTTTGTAAAAATTTTTTAATAAAAGACATTTAGGTATAAATTAAACTCAAAAAACAATGTAAAATGACAGTCAAAAAGTTTTTAATATGTGGTATAACAAAATAATCAATCAAAGGTTATTGCGATTTATGTTTAAATTTTGTTTAGTTTGTTTTTCATAATCTAAAAGATATGCATAGATTACACTGAGGTTGTTTAGATCAGTTTTTTTATTGATACAGTTATTTTCTTGTGCAATGTATGCTGTTTCTAAAAATATACGTTTTTTATATATGTTTTCTGTTGTGAGTACTCTGGCAGACTGATAGTCAATGGAATGGCCTTTGTAAAAAGCGTGTTCAGCGAGGGCACATCTGT